>JASIRB010000819.1:0-32126 GCA_030323885.1 Branchipolynoe longqiensis | reverse complement strand
TGAGCTGCGCCAGAGGGCATCATTCTGGTTGGTTGGTTGGTTGTTTGTTGGAGCTTTACGTCCTGGCAACATCTAAGGTCATATCAGGACAGGTACCGACTTGTGACAGTGCACACTCATGGTGACTTCATAATGCTGCCCCACTGGGAGACCAGGCCGCCAGCACCATCACCTGATATCCCACTCAGTCACATTATCCTGCCACTTTAGCCAATCAGTCCTTGCCCTATCCTAATAATGTCGAGCGCCTGGGCATCATTCTAACTGAGCGTATCTGGACGCGAGGTCCCCATCCTGATATAGCCTTAGATGTTGCCAGGACGTAAAACTCCAACAACCAAAACCATGGACGTGGGGGTTACCGCGCGACAGATAGCTTCTTCGATTGGGCGCTGTGTCAACACAACCGTGTGTACGAAACTAAACAGGACAAGCGCGCGCAGCTCGCCTGACAACTGCAACCAAAGTCGTCTGCCAACACGCCAGGCGGCGCCACTGTAGTCAAGGGCACAGCGTCCACCTGTCACATGACTGTCACGTGACCAGATGTTGGTTCCAGATCAATTGCTGGCAATAATATCGCCTGCTTTTCCATGCATGTGCGTGTTTTTTTATATTTCTTCGCCGGACTAGACTAACAACATTGTTGTTGTTGCTTCAATGCTTACAGTATGTAATTACACATGTATCAATCAATCAATCAATCAATCAATCAATCAACAGGACATGCCTGAAGAATCAAGATGTGACGAAAGGGGAGTGGAGAGGAAGTTTGTTTTCCCCCTTTAAAAAAATAAACAATCAAATGGAGCTTGATCCATTTCCATTGCTTCACACAAATCAAAGAAAACATGATTGGCATTTTTCAGTAATACAAATGTGGAACTCAACATTACATTTCTTTTATATGCCGGAAATGAAGTTTTTATTAATCATCAATAATGTAAGTTATATTGTCCAGGAAAATATGATCATATGCAATTTAATTGATATCATTCAGGAATAAAAATGTATAATTTGTTTTGTTCAGCAATCCTATTTATTTTGCACAGCAATGCAATGTGTAGCGTCCAAAAATGCATAATGCAATTATTCAACAAAACAACGATACACATTGCATTCTTCAGCAATATAATTCATATTATTCAACGAAATATATCATCTCACAGAGAGGAAAACCAATAGAAGTGAATTAACTTACTTTGCTCGATGCTCTGATTCCAGGTTCTGTTGACTTCCATTCAATGCGCTCTCATATTCACTTCCCCTGTTGACAAATAGAACCGAGAGACTTAGCACCAATTTGCACCCTGGAAATTCCTCATTCAAGTATCATGTTGGGTTCAAAAATGTAGTAAGCCGCATTCTCCAAGCGGATGGTTGGACCTAGCGGTGGTCGCCGTCACTACCAGTAATGACCTACTAAACCGACTCTGTCGAGATTCTGCGGGGAGCAGCACCTACTGACCCAGTGACCTTTGACATGCCCGCTTATCGCCGTGAGTTGCTGACCACTGCAACAGCCACTCACCTACACCCTGGATCTGTTTCCCACGCACAACTGTGTGCTGCCATATTTATCTATAGGCGGATATATACATGCATTGGTAATTTAAATCTAACTCAACACTAAAAAATAATAAACACAAATATAATATGTTTCATAATTGATTATGTGAATATTATTTACGATAAAGTACACCTGTATTAATTCACGTCTGGCAAGTATATACCTGTAAAACTCTTGTTATACATGTGTGTTAATTCAGGGATAAAAGTGGTCCCTGGGAAAAACGCGGAAATCAAGTTGAGACCCTGGCGCCACCTAACGGGTTTTTAGCAGAACAACAGCGAATTTCCGCAAAAGCGCGGATCCCCCATCCCCACTCCCACCCCCACCCCCACCCCCACCCATAGGATGAGCAGTCAGGGAATCGCAGAAAAATGTCTGAGGTCAGGTCTCATGGATCCTTGTGGGACCTGGTAGTATATGAAATGTGGTTTTTGGTTATTGCGATGTGCGATGGAGTAGTATATAAAAGTATGTCTGGTAGTATATGAAAATGGGAACTGGTACTATATGAAAGTGAGAGCTGGTAGTATATGAAAGTGGGACCTGGTAGCATATGAAAGTAGGACCTGGCAGTATACAAAAGTGGGAACTGGTACAATATGAAAGTGGGACCTGGTAGCATATGAAAGTAGGACCTGGCAGTATACAAAAGTGGGACCTGGTAGTATATGAAAGTGCATTAAAGTAGCATGAACATGATACTGCCCAAGGTGTATAAATTAAACAGGTGACTGAGTGGTTAGCGTTTTACATATGAGCCTGTCTGAAAAAGTAATAACTTTTTTATTTTTTGTCCATGTAACGATGGACACAAAACAGCACAGAAATGGTTACACTGAAAACACAAGGACGTTTGCTTCAAATCAATATGTATTCTATTGGGATTATGAAACACCATAAATCAGTTTATCCTGAGCAAATGCATAAACAGGGTCATATGACAATAGCCACTCTTAGCACTACCCAAATGCCGGCACCATGATATGGTGCCCCACTCAGTCAGGTACAGTCAACTAGTATTTCCTCGTCACACTACTAATGCCTAGTGCTGTGAAAGGTAACAAGAATACATTTTTGTCAATTTAAAAGCTTTTGCTTTCTTTAAATATACAGTGAAATTTTCCCTCATAGCGCTACCAAAATGCCGGCACCATGATATGGTGCCCCACTCAGTCACGTTATCACAAGACAGTCAACTAGTACTTTCCTCGTCACACTACTAAGGCCTAGCGCTGTGAAAGGTAACAAGAATACCTTTTTGTCAATTTAAAAGCTTTTGCTTTCTTTAAATATACAGTGACATTTTCCCTCAGCTGGGGATCAAAAACATGGGCATGACAATATAGGCCAGGCCACCCGGTCTGGTAATTCGATGTGCAGATGGAGGTATAAATTATATTAAATAACTTCTAGAGTTCTATAATCTACTTAGAAACTGGAAATATACAAGTGTTTATTTGTTAATAGCGTGCCTGGCTGCTATGCAGTGTTGATACTAGAAAAAAATATTCTAATTTAAAAGCTATGGTTAATACTGTGGATTATTTATTATTATTGGAGTGAGCCCTACTACCACGCGGTAGCGGCGGAGACTACGCCGCACACCTACGCAGTTACACTGAACTGTGCTAGGTGGCGGCAGGCTAGCCACCGGGAAGACCCCGACTGGGCTGCCCTCTACTGTGTGTGGCTAGCTCACCCCACCCCCACCCACCTATAGAGTCGATGTGGGACCTTGCGAGTCAGGGGGCGGGTCAGATGACTGTGGACGCCGTGGAGAGCAGATTGGTTCAATAAACCAAGGTGAAGCATACTTATATTGGATCTTGGTGTTCTTCCGTGTGTGCATGGCAGGGTGAGAGTCGGAGGGCCGTGGGCCATTACATTATTATTATTACATTCATTAATTAAGCGCGGGAAATTTCAATTGCGGGCAATTGGTCTTCCTCATTCCATTGCTCCTTACCCCAAACCTTAGTAATGCCGACTCGCGACGCACAAGTATACATTTTTAAGTCATTGGTTTAACTAGGCCGAATTTGAACACAAGTTCTTATTATTATATGATTATTATTTTCATTTACCAGATGCTATTTTTTGTTTTAATACATAGGAATACCTGTGTGTAAACAGGTGTGTGTGAGTGGGGGTGGTGGTACATAGGTGCTTTGGCGGTTACGCGCGTGCATGTGTGCGCGTGTATGCGTGTGCGTATACGCGTGTATATTCGCGTGTCGATGCGACCAGACGAGGGTGTTTTGTTGCAGAGTACCCCCCTCCCCCCACACACACTCCACCCCTCCCCCACCCCCACCTCCCCTCCAGTGTTCACGATGTGGTTCCTTTTGTGGTCGCCAGGAGTACACAACTCACACGTAATTTGATGAAATATGAACACCCAGCGATGTGTGCGCGTGTGTGGAGGTGGGAGGGGTGGGTGGGAGAGAGGGAGGGAGGGAGAGGGAGGGGGAGGGGGGATTACTGCGGTCGGCGGGGCCCTGGGGACCGACTCAGTGCCTGAGTTATGATACGGGGGTGACCCGACCCTTTTAGCGCCCGGCCCGCAGACGACCCCGCTTCGTCACAATTTCCCGCCTTATTTTTCCCGCCAGAAATCGGGCACTGTATGACTGATGCATCGCGGTGCCGGGAACCAACTTGTGCTAGGGGCAAACTTGTGCGCATAAAGCTGTACTTGTGCAGCCAAGGCTTGTAGGCACGTGAGGGTGTTTAGCGCGGGGATTTGTTCCAGCAGAGGGCGTGTAGGAATTGAAGGTTTCGGGTGGGTGGAATTACAGGACGCCAACACCAGACGACACCACCACCGGAATATCTGCTGCGCGGCACACTTTTTGGTGGGTCTCCATGGGCTCCAGTTCCTTTTTTTTTTTTTTAGGGGTGGGAAACAATTTATTCATCAGAATATTCTTATTTTCCACGCCGAGGCCCTGGTCTTTTTTATGTTTGATTTTTAGTTGTTAGTTTGAATGTATAATTATATTTTTTTGTTTGATTTTTAGTTGTTAGTTTGAATGTATAAATAAAATACAGCACAATGATACATAATACATTAATATAAATTAATCAAACATGTCAGATATCAATTGGTTAATTCTATTGACACAATGTATTGAATAGCTTGAATTCCCAATGAAAAATTCTATCTCGGGGTCGGTGATTTCTGAGTAAGTTTTTCAGGAATCATATTTTGTAGAAAATTGAGAGTCGGGGGGGGGGGGGTTTAAGATAACATATTTGTCACGGCTATTTCTATTTGTTTTCCAGATATAATGTACATAACTTGTGACAGTGCAGACTAATGGCGACTTCATAGTGCTGTCCCAAAGGGAGACCAGGTCACCGGCAGATCAACCCAATTTTATCAACCAGTCACATTATCCTAATACTGATCAAACCAGTCCTTGCCTTATCCTAGTAATGCAGAATGCCAGGCCACTGTATCCGGTTTTTGTATGTGAATATGTGAGTGTGTGTGAGTGTATGTGTGTGTGAGTGTATATGTGTGTATATGTGTGTGCGTGGTGGGCTAGGGGTCTGTGTCCACCATACAACAATTTACAGTGTCGGGTGCCACCCTATGAGAGTGTGTATGTGTGAGTGTGTATGTGTCCACCATACTAGTGTACAGTGTCGGGCTTCACCCTGTGTGAGTGTGTGTGTATGTGTGAGTGTGTGTGTGTGTGTGTGTGTGTGTGTGTGTGTGTTGGAGAGGGGGGGGGTCTGTGTCAACCATACTACAGTGTACAGTGTCGGGCTCCACCCTGTGTGAGTGTGGGGTGCGTGTCCACAATACTAGCATACAGTGTCTGGCTCCACCCTGTGTGAGTGTGTGTATGTGTGTATGTGTGAGTGTGGTGGGGTGGGGCGGTATGTGTCCACCATACTAGTGTACAGTGTCGGGCCCCACCCTCTGTGTGTGTATGTGTGTGTGTATGTGAGTGTGTGTCTGTGTGTGAGTGTGTATGTGTGAGTGCGGTGGGGTGTCCACCATACTACAGTGTACAGTGTCGGGCTCCACACTGTGTAAGTGTGTATGTGTGATATTGTGTGTGTGTGTGTTTGTAAGTATGTGTGTGAGTCTGTGTGTGTGTGAGTGTGGTGGGGTGTGTGTGTGTGTCCACAATACTACAGTGTACAGTGTTGGGCTACACCCTGTATGAGTGTTTGTGTATGTGTGAGTGTGGTGGGGTGGGTGTCTGTGTCCACCATACTAGTGTACAGTGTCGGGCTCCACCCTGTATGAGTGTTTGTGTATGTGTGAGTGGGGTGGGGTGGGTGTTTGTGTCCACCATACTACAGTGTACAGTGTCGGGCTTCACCCTGTATGAGTGTTTGTGTATGTGTGAGTGTGGTCGGGGGGTGTGTCTGCCCACCATTCCACAGTGTACAGTGTTGGGCTTCACCCTGTATGAGTGTTTGTGTATGTGTGAGTGTGGTGGGGTGGGTGTCTGTGTCCACCATACTACAGTGTACAGTGTCGGGCTCCACCCTGTATGAGTGTGTGTGTATGTGTGAGTGTGGTGGGGTGGGTGTCTGTGTCCACCATTCTACAGTGTACAGTGTCGGGCTCCACCCTGTATGAGTGTTTGTGTATGTGTGAGTGGGGTGGGGTGGGTGTTTGTGTCCACCATACTACAGTGTACAGTGTCGGGCTTCACCCTGTATGAGTGTTTGTGTATGTGTGAGTGTGGTCGGGGGGTGTGTCTGCCCACCATTCCACAGTGTACAGTGTTGGGCTTCACCCTGTATGAGTGTTTGTGTATGTGTGAGTGTGGTGGGGTGGGTGTCTGTGTCCACCATTCTACAGTGTACAGTGTCGGGTTCCACCCTGTATGAGTGGTTGTGTATGTGTGAGTGTGGTGGGGGGGTGTATGTCCACCATACTACAGTGTACAGTGTCGGGCTCTGCCCTGTATGAGTGTGTGTGTATGTGTGAGTGTGGTGGGTGTCTGTGTCCACCATACTACAGTGTACAGTGTCGGGCTCTGCCCTGTATGAGTGTTTGTGTATGTGTGAGTGTGGTGGGTGTCTGTGTCCACCATACTAAAGTGTACAGTGTCAGGCTCCACCCTTTATGAGTGTTTGTGTGAGTGTGGTGGGGTGGGTGTCTGTGTCCACCATTCTACAGTGTACAGTGTCGGGCCCCACCCTGTATGAGTGTTTGTGTATGTGTGCGTGTGGTGGGGTGGGTGTCTGTGTCCACCATTCTACAGTGTACAGTGTCGGGCTCCATCCTGTATGAGTGTTTGTGTATGTGTGCGTGTGGTGGGGTGTGTGTCTGTGTCCACCATTCTACAGTGTACAGTGTCGGGCCCCACCCCGTGTGAGTGTTTGTGTATGCGTGAGTGTGGTGGGGTGGGTGTCTGTGTTCACCATACTACAGTGTACAGTGTTGGGCTTCACCCTGTATGAGTGTGTGTGTATGTGTGAGTGTGGTAGGGTGGGTGTCTGTGTCCACCATTCTACAGTGTACAGTGTTTGGCTCTGCCCTGGATAAGTGTGTGTGTATGTGCGAGTGTGGTGGGGTGGGTGTCTGTGTCCACCATTCTACAGTGTACAGTGTTTGGCTCTGCCCTGTATGAGTGTGTGTGTATGTGTGAGTGTGGTGGGGTGGGTGTCTGTGTCCACCATTCTACAGTGTACAGTGTTTGGCTCTGCCCTGTATGAGTGTTTGTGTATGTGTGCGTGTGGTGGGGTGGGTGTCTGTGTCCACCATACTTCAGTGTACAGTGTCGGGCTCCACCCTGTATGAGTGTGTGTGTATGTGTGAGTGTGGTGGGGTGGGTGTCTGTGTCCACCATTCTACAGTGTACAGTGTCGGGCTCCACCCTGTATGAGTGTGTGTGTATGTGTGAGTGTGGTGGGGTGGGTGTCTGTGTCCACCATACTACAGTGCACAGTGTCGGGCTTCACCCTGTATGAGTGTGTGTGTATGTGTGAGTGTGGTGGGGTGGGTGTCTGTGTCCACCATTCTACAGTGTACAGTGTCGGGCTCCACCCTGTATGAGTGTGTGTGTATGTGTGAGTGTGGTGGGGTGGGTGTCTGTGTCCACCATACTACAGTGCACAGTGTCGGGCTTCACCCTGTATGAGTGTGTGTGTATGTGTGAGTGTGGTGGGGTGGGTGTCTGTGTCCACCATACTAGTGTACAGTGTCGGGCTTTAACCCTGGAGGAGTGTGTCGCGTATCAAAGCGCGGCGCGTCACGTGTGTGCGCAGTGCACGTGAGGTGAGCCCACACTGACCACGCCGCTAAGTGGGGGGCGGTAGCCTTACACGCGCTCCACCAGACACGCCCGTTTTAGCCCCGTAACCTCGCTAATTGCACCAGGCCCGTCATGCTAACTCAACGCAGGCGCACACAGTCCCCAGACTCCATGTCCACCCAACACACCGGGCGCGATGGCCGATTCGGTAGAGCGCAGGCCTCGCGTGTGGGAGATTAGGAGTTCGGGTCCAGGTCGAGTCCAACCAATGACTTATAAAAATTTATACTTGTCGCTTCCTAGCCAGGTGCTTGGCATTAATAGGATAGGGCAAGGACTGGTTGGCTCAGTGTCAGGATAAAGTGTCTTGTATATGTACATGTATGTTACAAGGCCAGGAATGTGAGCCGGGCTACACTGGCTAGGGTCATGTGACAACATGACCCCCATGTGAGACTCGATGAAATAAAGGCAGTCGTTACACGAGACATAAGGTGTCCGGGTGGTTGATACATACACTGCAGGTGGGATATTTGGTCATGGTGCTGGCAGCATTATAAAGTCACCATGAGTGCGCACTGTCACAAGTTGGTACCTGTCCTGATATGACCTTAGATGTTGCCAGGACGTAAAGATGTAACAAGAAACCAGCCAACATACTGCCTGCGTAAGGGGGAAACAATAAAAACCAGACGGGGTGGTCAACTAAGTTGAGTGTACACCTCAAGTTTTGGTAGGTCGCGCCCCCGGGTTCAAACCTGGTCAAGTGAAACCAATGACTTCAAAATTTATACTTGTCACTACCTAACCTGACACTCGGCATTACTAGGATAGGGCAAGGAGCAGTGGAATGAGGAAGATCAATTGTTCGCGATTGAAATTTCCTCTGCTTAATCAATTAATGTAACCCCCACCCCACAAATAAATGTGAAGTCTTATAATAATGATCAATCTAGCATATTCGTCTAAAAGAATATGGCTGAGACTCAAAACGATCGCATTAATGCAACTATAAATAGGATTATGAAAGCATGCTCCCCACGCCGAATAGATAGCCAAATGGAAAAATATTACACGTAAAATAGTCGGTGAACTTTTACTAACAGGTGCGTTTGTAGAAATACGCGAAACTAACAAATCGCCACTCAGGTACAAATCGTCTAAGTAGTAAGGGCCTCAAACTGCGGGTGGATGTTAGTGGTGAGTAGCTTAGTTAATTAAGACTATTTGTGATTGTGGGATGTCTATTATATTCGTTTCACACTAATGGACCCCTTCCTCCATCTGCCTGGTGCCTGGTGCCGCGTTCTCAGTCACGTGGTATCTGTCGTGCGGTAAGATCCGTGCTTCGCCACCATAACTCGACCGTGCTGCAAACAGGTGCGTATATACCTGACAGTGTGCAACCAGAGAGCAACTCATGACATCTTACACACTGAAAAGTCACAACTGTGAGTGGATGCGAGTGAGTGCATGTATGTGTGAGTGAGTGAGTGAGTGAGTGAGTGAGTGAGTGAGTGTGTGTGTGTGTGTGAGTGAGTTGGTGTGTGGATGTGAGTGAGTGAATGGATGCGAGTGAGTGAGTGTGTGAGTGTATGAGTGACTCAGTGAGTGAGTGAGTGAGTGAGTGAGTGAGTGAGTGAGTGAGTGAGTGAGTGAGTGAGTCACTCAGTCAATGGCGGATTTTACATTTCCTAGAAGCATCTCAGGTCAGAAGTCTGTAGCTAACTTGATATGACCTGAGATGTTTCTAGGAAATGTAAAATCCGTCATTGACTGACTGACTCGCTCGCTCGCTCACTCACTCGCTCACTGAGTTGCCAATGCAACCAATAAATACCACGCCGCTGACTGGGTCACATTACCCTGAAACTGGGCTAACCAATCCTAGCCCTCCCTACCTGGCTGGGTAGCGTGACAAGTGCCTTTACAAAAAAGGTTGAGGCTTAACTACAGATCGAACCCATAACCCACACACACAAGGTGTGAACACCATACCGGGAGACCGTCCCGAGCAATCAGTGAAACAAAATGAGAGCAACTATCCTATCATTTGACTGAAGCCACTCTACGAGTAAATTTGCTTCAGAAGTTCCATTTTGTTGTTTCTATTGTTATTGTTGCCGTTGTTTCTGTGGTTAATCGAAGGGCGCAAATTCCATCCGTTGTTGAAGCCGGGGTTATTTATACATAAATGGGTATGTAGGGTATGCTTGGCGGTTTGTATATTAGTGTATGGTAACAGAAGTAGTTAAGAACACAATTGACAGCATATAGTGATATTTAACGTATGTTCTTACAAGTACCACTGCAATAGCATAACACATGCGTACATCAAGCGGTGTTCAATTTGTTGCTGGAACAGGTGAACTGGTTGGTACAACAGCCCCATGAAGGGATGGATGAGAACCGAGGGTCAGATAGAGGTAACCAGTGGGAGTGTGTCGGGTGTCATGAGACAATACTCGCCCTCTGAGAAATCATACCCGCTGCAACGCCAATTAGTGGCCATGGTGGTGGTGGGGTGGTGATGGTGTGTGGTGGTAGTGGTGATAGTAGTTGTGGTGATGTTGGTGTTGGTGTGTAGTGATGGTGGTGGTGATAGTGTTGGTGGTGGTGGTGATGATGATGATGATGATGATGGTGGTGGTGTGTGGTGGTAGTGGTTGTGGTGATGGTGGTGTGTGAAGATGATGATGGTGATGGTGGTAGTGATGGCTGTAGTGGTGGTGGTGGCGGTGGTGGTGATGGTGATGGTGGTGATGATGATGGTGGTAGTGGTGGTGGTATATATATATGTAAACCGATGTGCAGTGGTTCAGTGTGTTTTACCCCCGCTTCAGTATGGCCAAAGGCGTGACTAGGGTTGTGTGGGGCACTAACACTGGTATCAACCCACTCATGCGACGCCTCAACACAACACAACACAACACAACACGCACAACACCGGACACACCAGTTAGTGACACTGGTCATCTGTATCCCAACGTTAGCGGTCATTTATGTTCAGTAATATTCGGGGCGGGGGGCGGGGAGGTTCCGGACGAGGTCACAATAACTAATTTCCACTTCCCGAGAGAAACCGCAAATGGATTTCGCTTAATATATTTTTGATTTGCCTCCTTGAAACATCTAATGTCACACCAGGACAGGCATCAACTTGTAACAGTACAACTGGTGGATTTATAGTGTCGTTCCAATGGGATATCGTGCAGCCAATACTATGACTCAATATCTCACTCGGTCATGCTATCCTGATACTGAGACAACCAATCCTAGTCCTATCCTAGTCATGCCGAGCATCACTCAAAGTGGTTACAAGTATGTGTTGGTGTGTGTGTGTGTGTGTGTGTGTGTGTGTGTGTGTGTGTGTGTGTGTGTGTGTGTGTGTGTGTGTGTGTGTGTGTGTGTGTGAGAAGGTGTGTGAAGGTGTGTGAGAGTAGGAGCCATGTAGGTATATATACATGTGTGAGTCGGTGTTGTTGCTGGTGTTTGTCTTGGTGTACATGTAAGTGTGTGCAGGTCCTAAGTAAGAAGAGATTTGTGTGAGTCTGTATTGGTGTTGGTGTTTGTGTTTGTGTTGGTGTTTGTGTATGGTTGGTTGGTTGTTAGAGTTTTACATCTTGGCAACATCTAAAGTCATATCAGGACGGGTACCAACTTGTGACAGTGCGCACTCATGGCAACTGTATAGTGCTGCCCCACTGGGAGACCAGGCCACCAGCACCATGACCTGATATCCCACTCAGTCGCATTATCCTGACACTGAGCCAACCAGTCCTTGCCTTATCTTAATAATGCCAAGCACCTGGCTAGGAAGCGACAAGTATCAATTTTTAAGAGACGTGTTTATCTCGACCAGGGTTCAAACCTGTGGGTTCAAATCCCACGATCTACCAAAACGGGAGACGATCGCTGAACGCATTCGGCGATCCCGTCTGGTTGTGGTTGCGGATGTGTTGGGAGGATGGGTGGGTGGGTGGCGGGAGGGAGGGGCCTGAGCGATCTGCGCCATTACTACTCTTCGTGTTACCGGAGTTTGAGTTCCGACGAAAGGCCCGAGAACACAGGACGTGTGGTGCTCGGTGGTGCACGGTGACGGATGATGAGAGTGTGTATGTGTGTGTGTGTGTGCGTGAGTGTGTGTGTGCGTGTGTGTGAGTGTGTGTGTCTGTGTTTGTGTGTTTGTTTGTGTGTAGGTACTAGCGGTCACGGACACACTCCCCTTACACCCGCTCCTATAACCCGCGCGGGTAACCCCACACGCCATGGCCCCATCTCCCACCCGCTGTCCTGCCGACCCGCTCCCATCCAAACCGCACCTCCTCCGCCCAACAAACGCCCGAGCAGTTTCACAAAGCAGCCATGGCAAATGCATTTAAACCATTCACACACACGCACACACACACATAAACTTATTAAATACAATTATTTAGACAAATAATATAATTTTAGCAAACAAAATAATTTTAAAAATATATATTAAAAAAATATATAACTATTAAAAAATATTTAATTAAAGCCATAGCGGTCAGACTCCGGTGGTCCACCTACACACGGTACACTATACAGCAGACATGGCAGGAAGCTGGGTGATCAGGGCGAGCAGGGTGATCGGCGGCAGACGGCGTGGGACGCGGGCAGAGCCGTGGTGTCGCCGGCCCAGAGGTGCCCGCTAAACCCAAGCTTTGTTTACACTAATTTACACTATCAGGTTGCCGCGCGCGTCGCATGTCGCGCGCGTATTACGCCGCACGCGGCAATACGCGTCCCACTTTACATGATGAACCAACACACACACACAAACACACCCACCAGGACCCTCTCTCTATCCGGCTTCACCAAATACACCACCGACCACTCACCGCAAACACACCCACGCCATGCACCCAATACAAGCAGGACATGGTGTAGAGGAGATGTGGAGTATAAGTAGATCTACCCACACAGTGCTGCACATGATGCATCTCCAACAAGCCGACCATTGCTAACTGTTAGCTTGCGTGTTGGTCGTCGTCGTGGTAGTACTAGTAGTGGTGGTGTTGTTGGGGTGTTGTTGGTGGTACTGGTGGGTGGTATGTGGTGGTGGTAGTAGTGGTAGTAGTAGTAGTGGTGGTGGTGCTGGTGCTGACGGTGATGTTGGTTGGAGTTTAACATCCTGGCAACATCTAAGGTCATATCAGGACGGGGGCTAACTTGTGACAGTGCGCACTCATGGCGACTTTATAATTATAGTGCTTCCACACTGGGAAATCAGGCTATCAGCACCATTACCTGAGATCCCACTCAGTCACATTATCCTAACACTGAGCTAACCAGTCCTTGCCCTATCCTATTAATGCCGAATGCCAAGCTAGAAAGCGACAAGTATCAATTTTGTAAGCCATTGGTTTGACTCGACCAGGATTCAACTCCCAGCCTTCTACATGGGAGGCCTGCGCTCTACCGATAGCCACCGCACCCTGTGGTGATGATGATGATGATGCTGATGATGATGGTGATGACGATGATGATGATGATGGTACTTATTTTTACCATATTACTCTTTTTTTAAATACATAGGCACACACACACACACACACACGCACACAGACATGAAGTGGGCGGTGTGTTGAGGTGAAGGGCTCCCCTGTAGGTCTGGACGCGGGGCGACTCACTCACTGCTGGTCATGTACACATGTACTTTAGTAATCAGTGATCACCGCTGTAGTTTCGGGGTCGGGGCATCCTCTGATTTGCGGTGAACTAATCATGGGGGCGGTGCTCAATAACGTCGCCACCCACCCCACTCCTACGCACTCCCAACTCAGGCTATTCACCTAAGTGTCGTGGTTGTTTGTGTTCAACAGAGAATTAGCACCGGCAATGTAGCACTTTGTAGATATGCACAGAAATGAAACCGAGATCCGTCGCAATAGACAGAGAAGAATCTATGGGGATTGATGAGTTGAGGGTTGAGAGTTGAGAGTTGAGAGTTGTGAGTTGAGAATTATGAGTTGAGAGTTGAGAGCTTAGAGCTTTAGAGTTGAGAGTTGAGAGTTCAAAGTTGAGGACTGCGATTTAAGAGTTAAGATTATGGGGTTTGAGAGTTGCTGATTTGCGATTGGGGAGTTGGGAGAGTTATGGGTTGAGATTTGGGAGGTTTGGGTGCCAATGGTAGTTTTTTTTTTTTTTCTTGTTTATTTTTCTTTCTTTCTTGAAAATTAATACTGCCTATCATGGATAAGTCTGAATAGACTTGTTTTCACCATTAGACAGTTTGTCGATAGAAAGCCAGAGCCTACACTTTTACCGACCCAAGGGATTTTTAACCTCCCACACCACATAGACATGGTATGAGAGCAACCGGCCTTTGATGACACTGTAAGTTATACACAGCAGTGGAAATCCAAATTAGCAGAGGTGGAGGGGGATGGGAATCGAACCATCAACCTTCAGATTAGGAGTCTGAACTAGAAAAAAGTCAGACACTCTAACCACTCTGCCACAGAGAGGATAAGTTGGGCGGTGGTGATTGATAATTATGGTCGACGAACATTGACGTTAGTAAAACGGTTCCCAGCGTCCCGGTGACGCACATCTCACACCACGTGACCTTCACATTGACGTCACTTCAGGTGGCAGGCTCCAAAGTGCACGTAGCCACCGTCAACTGTGCTGTTTTCTTGTGTATGGTTTGTTTTAGTTGGGTGGTTTTTTTTATTCGTGTTGGCTTCTTTGCTGGGTTTTTTAAGAGTCTATTTCTTTTTTCTCTTTTTTTTATAGCGGGGGCGAAGACAAAGTTGCACTATAAGTTAACAGAAACATATATCGCCTAGCACGGGTTCCTGTTATCATGCTGCTATATTCGGCATGGCAGCTCCAACAGTGTCCAAAGGCTTCAACAATTTATGTAGAACAAAATCTGACAGTTTTTGTTACTGAACCCGAACGTGCTTACATGGCAATTTTGTAACATTTCAGAAGATGTGTGCAGTAGATAGCGACACAACAACTGAAAGTGACAATGAGGGGAATCACGAGACTATGATCTACTGCTCAGTGGCGAAAACAAACCATTAGACTAAAGGGCGCATTCCTTACACGCGGTATGCGGCATGTGAATGGCATGATTCCTTACACATGGCATGCGGCATGCGACACACGACTGGCTATATTTAAAAAATAAAAATAAACAAGTATACTCAATACTGCACTGTATATTCATATTTTTGTGGCTATGGTAGCATTTTTACTAACCCGAACCCCACCACCACCACTACCATATGTTTCCCCTCTGCACCCTTGTGTGTGACCGTTCCGTAATGCTCCGCTGCCTCTCCTCGTCTAAAACTACTGGACAAGTGCGACTGACTGAACCCCACCACCACCACTACCATATGTTTCCCCTCCGCACACACTAATCACTATGTACACGGCACCCCTCTATGCCTGTGTGTCCCCTCCGCACCCTTGTGTGTGACCGTTCCGTAATGATCAGTTGCCTCTCCTAGCCTAAAACTAATGGCCAAGTGCCACTGACGTTTCTATTTGCACATCGCGTGCCGCATACCGCACCGATCGCTACAGGGACCGATCGAGTTTACGCATTCGCATACCGCATGTAAGGAATGTAGTCCATTGACTTCAAGGCGTTTCGATTTGTTGTCGCATTCACATTCGCATTCGCATACCGCATGCCGCGTGTAAGGAATGCTAGCTTTAACCATTATGGGCAGCATAGAGACACTCCCACAATAAGTTCTTTGTAGTGAAGCAATCGAAAGGAATCTATTGCGATCTTTGTTTGTATTTCTGTATTAAAGTTGCATATTCCAATGTTTTTGTGTTTCTGCCGTTTTTAAAGATATATATATAAATATATATATATATTTATATATATATATATATTGTACTTAGTAGGCCGGTTATAATCTACCTTACTTTAGTTGGAAGTAACTTTTATTATAAATGGCTAGCTTTGAAGATATTTGAGGTGCAAGCATGGACATTAATTTGGTCATGCTGTCCAAATTCTTCATACTGAAGTTGGAATGACCATGGAGGCAGACGATCTAATATGATGCTATATGAGTCAGAAGGTTGGTTTTTCCAACATGGGTGATTCTGTACATCTTATTCTTTCTGCGTTAAAATTATTATTGACTGACTGGCATTATTAAAAATGTATATAAATCTCATTATATACTGAGAAATAATGAAAGAAGATAAGTGCAGGAGTTCTTATTTAAGGACTCGCAAGCCAAATATATTTATAAATTATATAATGTATACCTACGTTATAATATAATGTATAATATATTAAATTTCTCAGATGCGAATGGCAGTGTGGCGCGTCCATTGTTAGGATTAGGGCCGGTGGCGGCGCCACTAATCAGGTGACGGAAGGCATGAAGCTGACACAGAGTAGCATGTACAGTAATAATAATGGAATAATGACAATATTTCCCTTCTGCGCCTTTATACTCACATAATGCTGATACAGTACACACATATATATATATATATTAATATATATATATATATATATAATATAATATAATATTATAAATATATATATATAATATATATATGGATAGTGAAAACCCTTTATCGCGTGTAATAAGCTCTATGGTGGCCCCCCCCCTTCCTTGGGGTGGGGTTCCCCACTCGCGTGCTAGCATTTTTAGCAAGTGGGGGGGGGTCCTCTGATGTGGGCGAGGGTGGGCCGGCCCTCGGCCACCACGCAACCGCCCCCTTTGACAACTGTTTGGAGAGTGAGGGGGAATTAGCACACATAAACACTCTCGAGTTCTGGCCGATCCTCTGCGCGGCAAACCGCTGGGCCCACATGTGGGCTGACCGTAACGTAATAATGGTGACAGACAATACAACTGTGATGCACGCCCTGAACGCAGGGAAATCCAAAAATAAGCAAATAATGCGCTGGCTCTATGACATGTTCTGGCTGGCAGTAAAATTCAACTTTGACATTTCATCAGTTTACATTAAAAGTGAGGCCAACACAATCTGTGACAGCCTCTCTCGGCTAAATGAACATGACGCCAACTCCCGCCTAACGGGGGCCATTGGCCCGAATTACATGTGCTGTAGTCAAATTTTCGCTTAGTATGGATCATGTTTTGCAGACTTGCGTTCTCTGGAGGCGGACTGCGAGCTGCTAATGGGGCAACACCTGGCCCCATCAACGAGGACCTGCGCGAACTCGAGGTTGCGAAAATACTTAACATTTTGTGAGTTCTACGACCGCCAGCCCACACCCTGTAATGCCAGGCAGGTCTGCCTCTACATCACTTGGCTGTCAAAATCTATGAGATACACATCAATTCGCTCCTATCTGAGCTCCTTAAGCCTGCACCTAAAATCAGCAGGCAGCCCCGGGCTAGACTACGATGACTTCAACATCCGTCGGTGCTTGGCGGGGGCACGCCGTGCCCTGGGGGACGCCCCTCGTCAGGCCAGGCCACTGCTCCCGGACCAGCTGGCGGCCATGCTGGCTCTCCTGTCGGACACGCCAGGACACACCTCCTTCAAGGCGGCGATCCTAACGTCCTTTAGGGGGCTGCTCAGGAAGGCGCACATCACAAATTCTGATGGACCCCTTCTCCGGGAGGATTTCTCATTCCACCCTTGGGGCATGACGATCCGGGTTCGGAAGTCCAAAACTATCCAGTTTGCCGAGCGGACACTGGAAATCCCGATATCAAGGGTGTCCCACCCGCTCCTCTGCGCGGTATCAGCAGTCGAGTGCCACTTTGAGCAATTGCCGGCTGCGCCTCAGGACCAGGCATTCAGGACGCCGGCCCCATCAGGCTCAGTTCCGCTCGAGTACGCCAACTACTCGGCGGTTCTCAAACGCCTGTGCCACCGCTCGGGACTCAACCCTGACCTATTCTCGAGCCACTCCCTCAGAAGGGGTGGCGCTACCTACCTGCTCATGGCGGGCAGCTCGATTCAGGAGATAAAGACTCGGGGGGACTGGGCGAGTGACTGCGTCTACCTCTACCTTAAAGTTCCCCTGCAGGAGCGGATCACGGATGATCTGAGGGTCGCCAACCTGCTTGCTGCAGTTGGCTCCCCTGCCTGACTTTCCCCTGCTCATGTCAGCCATTTTCGTTTGACTTTGTGTTGGGTTCTCTCCTTGGGTCTTGTTTTACTCCCAACTCATACTCGCACTACTTGTTCATGATTATAACACTACTTGTTCCTCTCTCTAACGTAAGAATTATTGGATAGTGATAAACCCTTTATCGCGTGTAATAAGCTCTGTAGTGGCCCCCCCCCCTTGGGTTGGGTGGGGGGTGGGGGGTGGGTCTGCCCCCCCCCTCCCTTGGGGTGGGGTTCCCCACTCGCGTGCTAGCATTTTTTTTTAATAAACGAGTTGGGGTCTTGTTTTACTTCCAACTCATACTCGCACTACTTGTTCATGATTATAACACTACTTGTTCCTCTATCTAACGTAAGAATTATTATATATATATATAATACATATATACATTCATATATATTACATATGATAGTATTTTCAGCGGTACAGTGAGTGGTGGTTACAGTGTGAAGCGAGTGGTGGAGCCACCATCGGAGGTGAGATTGGGGAGGCTGGAGCAGTGGGCGGCTAGGCCAGACTCCATCAGTCCATGAACTGAGTGAGTGATGGGGGAAGGGAGGGGGATATTCCAGGTTATTATACTCGTATAGTTCTCATACAGCAGATATATTATATACATATATATTTATACATATATATACACTACTCATATTTGAGAAACTTTTGATCGAATCTTGCCTGCACACGTTAACTTAAAGGCGGCGCGGAGTTCAGAAATTGAATTTGCCGCCAATATATTAATGGCCGGCCGGCGCGCCATTCACCCCGATCCTTTCACCGGGCCCGATTTATTGGTTATAACCGGTGAAAAACTTATTAATATACATTGGCCTCGGCCCGCCACCCGGCCGCCTGCCCGGCCGCTGGTGAAGGCCGCGTACTTTATGTGATTTAGGACAATGGGCCGGCGGGGGAGCGGTGCGTGAGTTATGTCACCGCCGCGGCCAGCATTATGTAACTGTGCAGGGCGCTCCGTTGTTATGCAAACAGGCAGCGCGATTCATCAGGTAAATGCGATTTGGGCAAAGGGCGGAGCATTCACACCTCGGTGCCTGGACGGGCCGCTGGGTGGTGGAGGAGGGGGGGGGGTGGGGGTGGGGGGTGGGGGGGTGGGGGGGGGGTGGTGGGGGATGGACGAGTAGGAGGGTTGGTGGGTGGGTGGGTAGTGGGTAGTGTGGGTGGGTAGTGGGTGGATGATTGGATATGTGGTTGGATGGATGGATGTGAGGATAGATGGATGAGCGGGTGATGGACGGACGGATGAGTAGGTGGACGGATGCGTGAGTGGACGGGTGGATGGATGGATAGATGGATGGATAGATGGACGGAGGACAGACGGGTGGATAGATATATATATAGATAGATGGATATATGGATACACGGATGGATGGATGGATGAGCGGAAGGATGACTAGACGGATGGATGGGAGGATGGATTGGAAAACAGCAGGTCTTAGTGCCAGTGGCATGGACTCTCAATGGGGCAGCACTATAAAGTCGCCATGAGTGAGCAGTCAAAAGTCAATACCTGTCATGATTAATAATAATGCAAGGACACAAAACCCCAACAAACAATATATATGTTTGTTTGTTGTTTTACGTCCTAGCAACATCTAAGGTCATATCAGGACGGGTACCGACTTGTGACAGTCCGCACTCATGGCGACTTTATAGCGCTGTCCTACTGGGAAACCAGACCGCCGGCACCATGACCCGATATCCCACTCAGTCACATTATCCTGACACTGAGCTAGCCAGTCCTTGTCCTATCCTAATAATGCCGAGCGCCAGGCTAGGAAGCAACAAGTATCAATTTTTAAGTCATTGGTTTGACTCGATCAGGGCTCGAACCCATGACCCCACGATCTACCAGCATGGGTGACGGGCGCTCTAACTCATTCGACCATGCCCAGTTAGTTAAAGCTGCATAGTCCGATGAAAGCATCACATTTTCAAAACCGAAGCA
Organism: Branchipolynoe longqiensis; assembly: GCA_030323885.1. Lineage (NCBI taxonomy): Eukaryota > Metazoa > Annelida > Polychaeta > Phyllodocida > Polynoidae > Branchipolynoe > Branchipolynoe longqiensis. Next base: position 12,252 of record JASIRB010000819.1, on the reverse strand, counting down.
ATCATCTAAATTTGATTCTACCTATCTAACTTAAATACTGGTGCACTTATTAAACATTTGCCACCACAGAGATGGGAATACTGAGGCAATTTACTAGAACATGTTACTGCAGAAGTCTATGGTGTCAGGGTTCTGGTGTGCTTCGGAAAATTAATTTTGCATGGTTACACTTCAAATATCTCAAAAGTTAGCCTTTCTAAAATAAAACTTACTTCAAACTAAAGTAGGGTAGATTATAACAATCAACCTACTATATTTATCTCAGAAAATGACAGAAACTAAAACTTTAACACAGTGAAGATGTTTATAAGACCAGCAAGTGTACCCTGAGACAGGAGTTGCACACTCAGGGATGAAATTAGTTATTTAATTATATTCCAATTCAGTTACCAGAAATGGTACACACATTCAGATTATACTTGTTTTTAAATAGTAATAATGTGGAATCTAAAGTATTCTATCTTTACATCTTCTTTTATGTCAATATTATTTGAAAATTCTTATTTCATTTTATAATTATTTGTACACAAATTATTAATAGATTTGTCGAGAGCGCTGGCTGGCTTCACATGGGAGAGGTTGTGGATTCAAACCACAGCCGAGTCAAACCAATGACTTATACAATTTATACTTGTCACTACCTAGCCTAGCACTCTGCATTATTAGGATAGGGCAGGGACTGGTTTACTCAGTATCAGGATAATATAATTGAGCTGGATAAGATCAGGTTATGGTGCCAGCGGCTTGGTCTTTCAGTGGGGCAGCACTAGAAAGTCACCATGAGGGTGCACTGTCATAAAAGTAGGTACCCGTCCTAATATAACCGTCAGTTGTTGCCAGAATGTAAAACCAACAACACAGCAACCTGTTGGTTTGTAAATCAATGTATAATAATAATAATAATAATAATAATAATAATAATAATAATAATAACAACAATAATATGATATTATGAAGATGATGATAATAATAAAAATAATAATAACTATAATAAATACTTTTGTATTGATAATAATATTAATAATAATATTGATCAAATCTAAAAAATTTAAACTTTTTATTACAAGAAAAATCACCAGCTAAATATGCACTTTTTACTTAGCTTACACCAGACTGCTTACACCCACCATGCCCAAATACCACATCTGGCATCACTAGTCCTATGTCGATCACTCACCCCCCCTCTCCCCCCCACTTCCCTACCCTTTAGTTTACCCGGCTGGTGTAGTAAGTTCAAAACACTACCCTACAAAAACACTATGGTAGTGTTTTCAACCTATGTTCAAAACACTACCGGAGTGTTTTCAACCTAGTTTAAGTTAGGTTGAAAACACTACTGTGGCCACGCTGAAAACACTATCCTTAAGTTCAAAATACTACCTTTAAGTTCAAAACACTACTCTAAATGTTTTTGTATAATTGCTGCATATTCCTTTTCATTTGTAGTAGGGTGGGGCAGTATGCAGTAGTGTGGGGCAGAATACAGTAGGATGGGGCAGTGTAGAGTAGGGTGAGGGAGTATGCAGTAGGGTAGGGCAGTATGCAGTAAGGTGGGGCAGCTTGCAGTAGGGTGGGGATGTATGCAGTAGGGTGCGGCAGTATGTAGTAAGGTGGGGCAGTAGGGGTTGTTGTTGTTGGTTGTTGTTTTACATCCTAGCAACATCTAAGGTCATATCAGGATGGGTACCGACTTGTGACTGCACATTCATCATGGCTTTATAGTGCTGCCCCACTAGGAAACCAGGCCACCAGCACCATGACCCAATATCCCACTCAGTCACATTATCCTGACACTGAGCCAACTAGTTCTTGCCCTATCCTATTATTAATGCCGAGTGCCTGGCTAGGAAGCGATAAGTATCAATTGTAAAGTCATTGGTTTGACGCGACTTCAAACGCCGCAGCAGGGTCAGCTTGTCATGATAGTGTTTTGAACTTGGGTAGTGTTTTGAACATACGTAGGGGTAGTCTTTTGAACTTAACAGTAGTGTTTTGAACTTAGGTTCAAAACACTACGGTAGTGTTTTGAACGGGGTAGTGTTTTGAAGTCCTACACCGGCTCAGCCCCTCGTCCATAGCCTGCTCCGCTCTCATTATTTTAACTGCCCCTGGAGAGGGAGAGCAGCGCGTTGTGGCGCACTCAGGCCGAGCCTGTTCCTGCCACATTTAAAATGTAAAAGTGATTGCCAGCGTCCGGCCAGCCTTAACGCGGCCAACCAGCTCAGTAATCCCATTCACGCCGGGCCGTTATTGTTAATGTTTCTGTGTTCGGCTGAGAAACCTGCAGTCAGAGGGGGGGGGGGGGCTTGCAATTGATCACCTCTATCAAATTAACACACCCTCCCCCTCACACACACATACTCCAAACCTCATTCCGCAGTGAAAGTTTTGAAAATGGAAATTGGTAATGCTGAGAAATGTTCATATCGTAATGGCAGCGGTTATGTTCCGACCTCTGCGCCCCCTGGCGGAGTGTGGTGACTTTCTTCTGCACAGGAGGAAGGCAGGCATGCTTGCAGCAACACTCTCTCCCCGACAATCTTTATTCCAGAGTAACAGTCTGTTATAAGCGAGGAACTACCCGCCCTTTAGTGTATCGAATGGCAGAAGTCATCGCTTGGGGAGGGGGGCCTGCAATTGATCACCTCTATCAAATTAACACACCCTCCCCCTCACACACACATACTCCAAACCTCATTCCGCAGTGAAAGTTTTGAAAATGGAAATTGGTAATGCTGAGAAATGTTCATATCGTAATGGCAGCGGTTATGTTCCGACCTCTGCGCCCCCTGGCGGAGTGTGGTGACTTTCTTCTGCACAGGAGGAAGGCAGGCATGCTTGCAGCAACACTCTCTCCCCGACAATCTTTATTCCAGAGTAACTCTGTTATAAGCGAGGAACTACCCCCCTTTAGTGTATCAATGGCAGAAGTCATCGCTTGGGGGGGGGGCCTGCAATTGATCACCTCTATCAAATTAACACACCATCCCCCTCACACACACATACTCCAAACTCATTCCGCAGTGAAAGTTTTGAAAATGGAAATTGGTAATGCTGAGAAATGTTCATATCGTAATGGCAGCGGTTATGTTCCGACCTCTGCGCCCCCTGGCGGGGTGTGGTGACTTTCTTCTGCACAGGAGGAAGGCAGGCATGCTTGCAGCAACACCCTCTCCCCGACAATCTTTATTCCAGAGTATCAGTCTGTTATAAGGGAGGGACTACCCGGACCCGCCCTATTGAGGCTGATATTCTCGAATAGTCGATGTCTAAGCCCTTTAGTGTATCGAACGGCAGAAGTCATCGCTTTGGGATTTTGATTGTCTATTGGGCCTTTATGTCCTAACAACATCTATGGTAATGTACTGACTTGTAACAGTGTGTACTCATGGTGATTTAGTTCTACTCCACTGGCAGACCAGGCCACTGGAACCATGACCCGATATCCCACTCAGTCGCATTATCCTGATCAGGGATGAAAGTGGTCTCCGGGAAAAAAAGCGGAAATGCTGATATTCTCCCATAGGCTTAGCATTGTCAGGGAATCGCTGAAAATTCCTGGAAGTCGGGTTTCATAGTCATACATATTGGTATACGCTGATAGTGCTGCACCGTTTGAAGCGTGTATTAGTAGTATATGCTGCTAGTGCTGCGGCGTTTGCACCACATATCGGTATGTGCTGATAGTGATGCGGCGTTAGAAGCACGTATTAGTAGTATACACTGATAGTGCTGCGGCGTTTGCACCACATATTAGTATACGCTGATGATGCTGCAGCGTGAAACAACATATTGGTTGGTTGGTTGTTCGAGTTTTACGTCCTGGCAACATCTAAGGTAGTATACACTTATAGCCACAGGAAAAATCCTGGAAATCCGTGAAATCGCGGAGATCTTTCAACCCTGCCTGATACTGAGAAACCTAGTCCTTGTCATATCCTAGTAATGCGGAGTACCGGGGTCAGTAGCAATAAGTACCAATTTTCTTAAGTTATTGGTTTGACTCTGCCAGCATTCAAACAGAAGACCTCCCGCTCAGAAAGCCTGTTAACGCTCAACCGAATTCAGGCATCTTGTCCGGTGGGAGTTTTGAGAAGCACTCATGTGTATGTGGTGATTGGTGTGTGATGGGGCGTGACAGTGTGTGTGCATAGGGAAATGAGGAGAGCGATGGGAGCTGGACATGCGGGTAGATACGGAACAGCATTACAGTCAGTTATTCAACAACAACAAAAAAGGGGGAAAAAAGAGGAAATTACTAAATCTACAAATTACCCAGAAACTCACTGGCAATGTCAATTTGAGAGAACATCTCATCCGGAAATAGCGATTTTACAACCGAACGAACAGAACATAAATGTGCTAATTGGTAATAAGCCCAGACACGAGTCAGTGTCAAGTATCGCTACTCAAGACGAGAAACTGCTACGGTTAAAAACACACTGTTCACATCTGCCTACGCCTTCTCATCTACAAAAGGAGTTACCAACATTTGGAGGTTAGCATCACATACCATGATACTATCCCGGTGGCTCCGTCACATTTTATAACACTAATCAATGCATAATCATATCATGTGGGAAGCACGGGTTCTTCTTATTCGATCATCAAACTTAAGCAACGTCAAGCCTTTTTAATAGTTTGATGGTTGACCACCTGAGAATATAAAGTGCCGTAGACATCCTTATACAAGCTTATAGTTATAGTCTACCAAACTCAATAGGAATATGGTGTGTCGTTTCCCCAATAGGTGGCGCCACCAGAATTGCAGGATACCATTGTAAAATGTTCACGAGTTTTAAAAAGTTCCACCTAAAAGAAGAAAACAGACCGCAGCGAATAAATAAACAATCCACATAGGACAATAATAAATATGTCGTACATATAATAAATTATATATATCAGGGATGAAAGTGATCTCCGGGGAAAAAAGCGGAAATGCTGATGATATTCTCCCATAGGTTTAACACTGTCAGGGAATCGCGGAAAATTTCCGGAAGTCGTGTTTCATATTTATTGGTTTATGCTGATAGTACTGCGCCGTTTGAAGCATGTATAGTAGTAGCATACGCTGATAGTGCTGCGGCGTTTGGAGCATTTCTCCATTTATTAGTGCTAAACGCTGCTAGTGCTGCGGCGTCTGCACCACGTATTAGTATAGATCTACGCTGATGGTGCTGCGGGATTGAAAAATCCCGGAAATCCTCGCAAACGCGGAGATCTTTCATCCCTGATATATATATATATATATATATATATAATATTATATATTATATATATATATATTTTATATATGAATATATATATATGCATGCATGCATCCATATTTATGCCAAATTGTTATGTATTTCTATTAATTTAAAATAAAATCGACGTTTTGCACTGCGCATATCGGCAAACTCAATGGCCTTACGTCTTTGTTTTGCTGTCGAAACCATTTTCAGCGTTGAACACCAGCGGAAACAAATATACAAAATGTGTGTGTGTGGTGGGGGGGGGGGGGGGTCGGTCCTAAGCATTGCTTATTCATATTACTTATAATAGTAGATATTACCCACCTTAGTGTCATCCTCTGCCTGAGCTTCTTGCATCGCTTCTTTAGTGCCTTCTGTCGCTCCTTATCATAGACCACGTGTGGGTCCGTCTTATCTGAGGGCGCGTCCGCAATGTGAGCCAAGTTGAATACTTCCTGCACACAAAGAAGCACCAGATTGAAAAGATATAGAGGGGCAAACTCAAACTGGACACTTGGGAGATAAGGTAATGTCAAATTGGACACTTCCTGAATATACAGAATGATAACCTCAAACTGGACACTTGGAGACAAGTTAACATCAAATTGGACACTTCCTGTAGATATAGAATGACAACCTCAATCTAGACAATTGGAGATAAACATAATGTCAATAGGACATTTCCTGTAGACACAGAACAGCAACCTCAAACTTGACACTTGGAGATAAGGTAATGTCAATAGGTCACTTATGTAGATACAGAACGGCAACCTCAAACCGGACTGTTGGAGACAAGGCGACGTCAAATTGGACACTTTCTGTAGATACAGAAGGCCAACCTCAAACTCACACTTCAAGACAAGTATCCTCAAATTGGACACTTCCTGTATATACAGAATGGTAACCTCAAACTGGACACTTGGAGATAAGGTAACATCAATTTGAGTGTGCTTGCCAAAACTAAGTTTGCTAATTTACACTTCAAATATCTCAAAAGTTAGCTATTTAAAATAAATTACTTCAAACTAAAATAAGGTAGATTATAACAATCAACCTAATATTTTTATCTCAGAAAATGACAAAAACTTTAACGTGACAGGAATATGGTGTGTCATTTCCCCTGTAGGTGGCGCCACCAGAATCGCATGGGTCAGTGAATGAGAGAAAGACTAGACAACATAGTCATCCAGGACAATCTGTGAATGAGCAGTGTGAATACCAACACTGGAGCAGCTCTCGATGTTCTACGGCACTGCGCCTCAGAATTCAACCATCTGCAGCAAAATTTAAAGATTATTTCTATTTACACTGCAACAGATGCGCTATGAGTATGACGCATGTTAATTCAGCACTGGAGATGCCACATTGTCCTCAGTAAAAGACCCTATAATACTAAGACGGCTCACTCCCTATCTCTCCCATGGTAATGTAAATTTCGCAGTGCCACCTTGTGGTGGGTTTGTCAGCCCGGCTGCTGGTTGGTGTTTCACATGTAAACACATACAATGATATTATACATGAGATAGGTAAGTATGAATACACATCAATATGAAATTGCTATTAACAAATACACATCATCATCAGCATCATCATCAGCATCGCCATCATCACACATCTTTCACATTCATATATACATTTATACATATAATATAGCACCTGTTTCACCAAGAGAACAGCCAGCGCACCAAGTGGTGGGTTTGATCATTTTGATTACACAGTACAGGCTGAGTGAGACGTCTTAGTATTATAGGGTCTTTGCCTGAGTGGACGACCAATCTACTACAACCCCGAGAGGCAGGAGAATGCGGTTACCATCAGGTGGCAGCACTAGAACGGAATTGCTCAGTGCGCTGTACTTCAGCGGTATTCCGCTAGGCGGCAGCACCGAAGATGCTAAACTTCGCCCAATCGATACCAAAATCACTGTCCACTCAGCCCATAGCTTCTGTAAGCACAATGCATGGTTATTTTCTTTGTTGGGGTCTTACGCCCTATCAACATCTAAGGTCATATCAAAACGGGTACCCATTTTTGACAGTACATACTCATTGTGATTTTATAGACTGCGTAGGCTGTGTGACGGGTGTGGTTGGCCAAGGTCAGGGATCAAGGCAGTTTGTCTTGGATTGATATATCAAGAAGGATTTTGATCAATCAGGTTGGGACAGCGAGGGTCGGGATCATAAAGGGGGTATGACTTAGTAGGAGTAGAAGCGTGAAAAATGTCCGGGCCTACAGAAGGCACCACTAGCCTGTTACATAAATGGTAGGTGAAAAGCGGTGGTCACTTACTATTTCGCTCTTGGACAGCTCTTTGCCGTTCCCACTCTCTTTGAGTGCAAGTTGATGTCTCCTGCCGCGGAGATGGCTCATGAGGTACACTTCAGATGGGATCTGGGTAAACAAGAACAGAGCGCGCAATAAGAAATAAACATACAGGATCCATACACACTCATGATACATACACACACATGACACACACACATTCATTTATATCTACTACTTATAATGCACCTGGTGAATCTTCACTACCCTAACATAACAGCCAAGGGTGGTTTACTATAGTAAGCAATATGTCAGTGATCCTTTAAACTATACTGGCGCCACCTGGTGACAACAGACGATAGTGTCATTAGAAATAATGTTGCGGTTTCCCGTTAGGTGGCGCCACTGGTCTCTACTGGATCGCCTGTACAGGACATCAATTAATCGGAAAATGACAGCGAGGTGGGCGATAATATGGTCACAACAATGACAATGATTTCCAAATATACTTTGTTGGGGCTTTACGTCCTGGCAACATCTAAGGTCATATCAGGACGGGTACTGACTTGTAACAACAGTGCGCACTGATGGCGACTTTATAATAGTGCTGTCCCACTGGGATACCAGGCCGCTGGCACCATGACCCCGGTATCCCCCTCAAGTCACATTATCCTGACACTGAGCTAACCAATCCATATGGGAAACGAGTACTCTACTGATTCATGTAACTAGGTCGTTCTCAGAAACTGTGTACCACATATTTAGTTTCCACATTATATTGTTTATGATTAGGCCTTTTTTTGGGGGGGGGGGGCGTAGCAAGTCAAATAGTTATCGTTGCATCTGTGTATTAAGCATGTTAGCAAAACTACGTGTATTTAATCTATCCCACTAAATGTATCTAAAATATGCTAAAATGATTTTTTGCAAAAATGAAAATGTGAAAATTTGCATATTGCACCCATGCTTACTTAGTTTTCAACTTTTTTTCTTGTAGGACAATCTTTTTTGGTTAACTACAATCAATTAAATATTGCAATAATTTATTGTATATGTTAAAATGAAGTTATGGATGTGTGTTAAAATGGTGTTATGGATGGATGTTACGCAGTTAATTTTAACGGCTTTTTCAATTTGCATAAAATCAAAATCAAAAAGTGGAAATTAGTTTTTCAACTCGGACATACACACAACATGTAAGCCATTTTAGCAACATGGCTTGTGCTATTACTTTGAATGTTCTGTGCTATTCTTTGTAATTTTTTCACTTTTAGTTTCCATGCCACAAAAGTGGTACACAGTTTCTGAGAACGGCCCAACTTCATGGAAATGGTCAACATTAGCCACTTCCCAAAGACACAAGGCGGATCCTACCAGTATATTGCAGACGCTGCACAACTTCTTCCGCACATAAGGCACCAGACGGGGCGCGTCATTGTGGTCCTCTGTCGAGTGTTTGAGCACGCTCATCTCAAACGCCTTTTCGCGTATATTCTCCAGGTTTTCCTTATGGCGCCTGGCGCTCTCGTCTTGCTACACAAAATAAGCAGGTATATATTTATTAACATGCCTATGTACTGCTGATATCACATTATCTAGGGTAATAAGGATATTTATAGTTATTAACATGCCTTCGTAGTGGTGATATCATGGTCTCTAGGATCATAAACACATTTATATTAATTTTATTAACATGCCTATGTAGTGCTGATATCATATTATCTATGGTAATATTTATAGTTATTAACATGCCTTCATAGTACTGATATCATGTTCCAGGGTTGATACCCATTTTGACATAAAATTCCAGGACTTTCCAGGACCTTTCAGTGCAAAATTTCAGGACGTTTTTAAGACATTTATTCAATTAAAGTGCCCCAAAATACAGCCGTATTTCATAGTCGACTCACTGTCTAAGATGTGAAGTTTAAATAAGCATAAAGAATGACGAGTGTATGTACAGTTTTAATATAAAATCAAGCTCTAAACAGGATTTTTTTTTAAACCTACACAAATCATTCTAAATACAAAACATCACTGATAAAGCCTAGGTCACAAATGCTGCGATCACCGTACAGTGCTGCGGTCTGCGGTGTGTCTTGCGGTTTATGAAAATGTTACGCCGTTGCAGCCCGCAGTTTATCTGTTCACAAATCGTCCAGTTTATGTTAAATTTATACACGTATTTAATTTGTTTTTAAAGTCATAACTTTCTTAATATTGATAACACAAACATGAATTCTGTACCACATTGATATTCATTTACAACCTTTTCATTGATGTCAACAAAGGTGATCGTACAGTGTTGTGGAGTTTGGATTGTCAGGATTGCGGCCTGCGGCATTGCGATTTTTTAAAGTTAAGATAACTCCAGTTTTTTTTTAAATGCAACCCTTGCGCAAGCAAAAAACTGCACAGTGACCGTAACCCACCCTACGATCTGGCCGATGCGGCGACTTAAGGGCGCCGCAAGCACGCCGTAACACATTTGTGACCGAGGCATTAATGAATAAAGAACATATGAGCATAACACCCTAGTTATAAGAACCATAACAACAGTACGGATGCTGAACGTGCCTTCTGCTGGATCTTCTTCTGCAGCACCTCGATGTGGGCCTGCTGCTGCGCGTTCAGCACGGCGATGCGCTCTTCGCGCGTGCGCTCCTTGGCGCGCGCCGCCTCCTGCCGTTCGCGTTCCCGCGTCTGCTGGCGCGCCTCAAACTCACAGGCGCGCTGTCGCCGTCGGGCCTGCATCTCCTGCAGCCGCTGCAGCCGCTCGGCCTCCAGTGCCTTGCGCCTTTCCTACACGTCGACAGGTGGCGCGGGCAAACCAAAGCAGGTGCTTAGTTCAATTTTGCTTAGTTCAAATTGTTTTTTCCCGGGAATGGGGGGGGGGGTTTTTGGTGTGTTTTTTTTTTTAAGTTCCATAGTCATGTTTTTGAGTTTCTGCAATCTTTCTGAGATAAATATATTAAATTGATCGATATAACCTAACTTACTTTAGTTTGAAGTAACTTTTCTTTTAAATGGCTAAGTTTTGAGATATTTGAAGTGCAAATATGTCAAATTAGTTTTAGCAAGTTTGGAATAGGCTTCAGTAGTAACATGTTTGATTAAATTGACTCAACATGCCCTTCTATGTGGCAACACATGTTTAATAAATGCATCATTATGCAAGTTGGCCGAGGCTAACATGGGTAATTTGCGAGCGAGGCAATGTCTATTTCTGTCTCCTGCTATTCCTGTGTCCCTCGCTTTCCTCAGCACCCCTTACAGTCACTCTGCCTCGGCACACCCTACAGTTCACAACTCTTCCCCACCCACCCACCCTCTTACTGAGGGGTGAGCCCTGTCCTACCTTACTGCCTACTGAAACTCATGACGTTACTGCCTGAACTTCTCCTGACTCTGTGGTCCTCGACCATGCAATCACTCAGAGCAAGCAATCCAAGACATTCGGGTCCCAGTCACCCATTGCCCTACCTATGCTCAGCCTACCTGTAGGTGATGATTACTTTTCTTAAATAAAAATAACTTAAACCGTTTCCTGTTTTTTCTCTCTTCCATGTGCCGAGTGAAGTGAATTATCTAAGTTAGATATGTAGAATGAATTTCAGATAATTGTTTTGGTTTTGAACATGTGATGCTTCATCGACTATACAGCTTTAAGTTCTGACATTAAAGCTGTATAATCCGATGGTTTTCGGCTTCTGCCATTTTTTTTTAATACAAAAAAAAAGTATTTCTTCTAGATAAATATATTAGGTTAATCGCGACAATATACCTTACTTCAGTTTTAAGTGAATTTTAGATTAAATTGCTTAGTTTATTTTGACTTTACGTCCTAGCACAGGGTTCCTGTGCCTTCTGACATTAAAGCTGTATAATCCGATGGTTTTCGGTTTCTGTCATATATATATATTTTCTTCTTTTTTAAAGATAACTATATTAGGTTGATCGCGATAATATACTCTACTTCAGTTTGAATTGACTTTTATTTTAAATTGCTTAGTTTATTGGGATTTCACGTCCTAGCACAGACTTCATGTGCCTTTCTGGCATCAAAATTGCATAATCCCATACTTTTCGGTTTTTGCCATATTTTTATTTAAATTATATATTTCTTTAGATAAACACATTAGGTTGATCTCGATAATATACCTCAGTTTGAAGTGACTTTTAATTTAAATTGCTTACTTTATTGGGATTTTACATCGAGGCACAGGGTTCATGTGCCCTCCTGATATTCTTTCCTATGAATTGAGCGTGTAAATAACCGCTTACTTATTTTTATCGATTAATCAAGTTACAAGCCACTAATTGCGCTTACCTCCACAGCGGCCTCCTTCGCCGCCTTCTCCTCGTGTTTCCGCTGGCGTTCCTCCTGCAAGACACACAAGAGTTCACTTTCAAAAACTATTTGGAGTACTACTTCATTACCTTCTAACCTGCTCACACCTGAAACTATGACAGGAATTGTTGGGTGTCTTTTTTTTTAACCACACACAACACCACAACACAATTTTGTAATAATAAAATCGGAAGTTTTCAATTAACTGTATGAAATCATCAAATTTTCTAAACAGAAACTGTTGTCATTTGTTTGTTGTTGTTTGCCATCCTAGCAACATCTAAGGTCACACCAGGATGGGTACCGCCTTATGACAATGCGCACTCATGGCAACTTAATAGTGCTGTCCTACTGAGAGACCAGGCCACTGGCATCATAACCCGATATCTCACACAGTCACAT
>JASIRB010001174.1:0-108017 GCA_030323885.1 Branchipolynoe longqiensis | reverse complement strand
GTAGAATAGTTTCCTTGCACCCCCTTGCAGATCGTAAAAGGCGACAAATGGGGCGGCTTGTTTGCCGTGAGTCGCGACTCGTGTCGGTGGAGGAAGGGATCCTGGTGCATGAGGACTGCAAGGAGCCAAGGCTCCTTGTGGACCAACACTTCACTTTGGCCTCGACTTCATCTAGGCGAGAGGTTGGAATGGCCCGTTCCAATCAATTGGCTGGTCATGCCAAGCCTTGGGTAGATTAATGGAGAATGGATATATATATAGTACACCAACTGTATTTATATTTATATTTACACAATTACCAAGTCATTCTTCACTTCCTAGAAGGCGGTGGCTAGGGTCAATCTAGTACTGGTTATGCTTTTTTGCCTCCATGCTAGCGTATATTATCCTCGTATCCCTGGTGTGTATCTGTCAGTTACCACAGTGCTGCACACCCCAATTTTGAGGGCTCCGTGGTGGGTGGGGAGCGAGGATGACGAACCAAAAACAATTCAATATGGATACTCAAAACCCCCCAAATAATAAGAAAAGATTACCAGACACGGAAATGAAATCAGACTCTGATTCGGACTCACGTCCGAACACTGATGATTGGCCATGGTTCATTATGATTGAATCATTGAATAACGAGGCATCAGTTGCCAAACTTTCCCCTTTTGCCATTCACAAGGGCATTATGGGAATTGCTGTGGACATATTCTGGTGGAGTGTGCTAAGAAAGCGCATGCCGACAATCTGCTACGTGCAAGCACGCTAGCAGGCGTCGGCATCAAGGCCTCTCCTCATCGAACTCTCAACTCTAGCAAAGGAGTAATCCGGACTAGAGATCTTGATGGTGTTGATGAGGATGAGATAGCACATGAGCTCAAGTCTCAAGGAGTGTTAAACGTACAAAGAATAGTTATAAAGAGGGATAACAAGTCCATAAAAACAGGGACATATATCCTCACGTTTGGCAAGCCTTTTCCGCCCAAGAATTTGAAAATTGGAGACCTTAGTGTGAATGTGGATGTCTTCATCCCAAACCCACTTCGATGCTTCCAATGCCAGAAGTTTGGTCATGGCAAGGATAGATGCAAAAATGAAATCATCTGTTTTAAGTGTGGTCAAAAAGGTCATGACAACACCAGTTGTCAAAACCAGGCACAATGTTCCAATTGCCTGGGTGACCATATGGCCATATCTAAAGACTGTCCTGTCTGGAAAAAAGAAAAGCTAATTCAGCAGATCAAGACTGAGAAGCGGCTAAGCTACCCAGAAGCTCGAAGGCTGGCTGAGGTGAATACTCCCTCGCCAATCACCAAGAGCTATGCTGCGGCAGCCAAAGCCTCCAACAGGACAATTGAATGCCAGACTGAACTGATGTGGTTGACTGGAGGGAAGCCCACTGCCTTCACCCCAGTCCCAAATCCGACGCCGGTTTCGATCAAAAGTAATAATAGTAATACTAGTATTGCGGTGCAGACGCTGGCCGAGCCGGCAATGCCCAAAAAGAAGAAGAATTTGTCAGACCGAGTTCCGAAGGGATCTTTGACCCCTACGGACAAAACGTCCAGGGGGTCATCAATCTCCAAAAACTTAACATCAAATAGATATCGGGCGCTGGCCGATATTGAGATGCCTGAGACTGTGGAAACCCGCAGTCGAAGTCTCTCCCTCAAACCAAAGGCGAGGGGGAGAACACCTGTCACTGCTCCAAAATGACAGTGACAGGTGCATCTCTTATTCAATGGAACTGCCAAGGTTTTAGGAGCAACATCGAAGAGTTGTCTCTTCTTTGTTGCAACCTCAATCCACTCGCTGTTTGCCTACAAGAAACTTATCTAAAAGCTTCTGAGAGTTGTAGTCTTAAAGGCTACACCATTCATAACAAGCACGCACCAGATGGAGACCGAGCCGCTGGCGGCTCCTCCATCTTGGTCAGACGTGATGTGGTGTGTACGCCAGTGGCGTTAGACACAACACTACAGGCTGTAACTGTCCGTCTGACGCTCCATAAGACTGTAACTCTCTGTTCCATTTACATTCCTCCGAGCTCCGTTCTCACTTTACAAGAACTGGACGCCCTTGTGGACCAGTTACCGTCCCCATATTTACTTATGGGTGACTTTAACGGCCACAACCCATTATGGGGGGGGGGGACAATAGGAACGCTAAAGGCAAGAGAATTGAGGACCTTGTGGCCGCTCATGCTCTGTGTGTATTGAACGATGGTTCATACACATATTTGCATCCCGGCTACGGAACATATTCCGCCATCGATCTCAGCATTGTAGAACCAGAACTGGCGCTGGACTTTTCGTGGAGGGTCTGGGATGACCTCTGCGGGAGCGACCACTTCCCAATTATTCTTAATTGTTGGGGGGCATCTCCCATAGAGCGAGAGAGGAGCTGGCGGCTTTGTAAAGCCGACTGGCCCACCTTCCAGACCCTATGTTGCGAGAAGTTCACTCCAGACATCAGTGACATCGATGCCTTCACTGAGATGCTGGGATGGATCGCGGAGAAAACTGTTCCGAAGACCTTGGCAACTCCCAAGCGTTTGACGCCTCCATGGTTAGATGACGGCTGTAGGAGGGCTATTAAGGAACGAAAGAAAGCTCAGCGTAAATTCCACAGGAGACCGACTGCTGAAAATCTGGCGCTCTTTAAAATTCTGCGCGCTCGCGCTCGCAGAACAATCACAGAAGCGCGGAGGCAGTGTTGGAGACAATTTGTTTCTAGCATCACCATGCACACGCCGTTGGGCAAAGTATGGACAATGATCAGAAGAATCAAACGAAGGGGAGGTGATTCTTCTGTAGTCCAGCACTTGAACCACAATGGCACCATTCTCACATCACTCGACGAAATAAGTGAAGAATTGGCTCGCACCTTTGCTGGAAACTCGTCTTTGGCAAACTGCCTCCCGGGCTTTCGGGTGGTCAAGGAACGCCAAGAGCAAAAGCTCTTGGACTTTTCTTCCGATGGCGAGGAGCACTACAACTCCACATTCAGTATGGGTGAGTTGAGGTGTTCTTTGGAAAGCTCGCATGACACAGCAGTTGGACCTGATGGAATTCATTATCAATTTTTTAAACATCTCCCTGAACATGCACTGAGACTGTTGCTTCAACTCCTTCAACACACTGTGAGTCGGTGTCGACCCCCAGCCTCTGGCGGGGAGGCGACATTAATACCGGATCCCAAAACCTGGTAAAGACCAGAGTGAAGCCCATCAACTATCGTCCCATAGCCCCTACCAAGCTGCATCTGTAAAACCATGGAGCGCATGGTAAACAACCGCCTCGTCTGGCTACTGGAGTGAGGACACCACCTGTCCAACCTTCAATGTGGCTTCAGATGGGGCCGCAGCACCCTCGACCATTTGGTGTGCATGGAGACCTTCATAAAAGATGCTTTCCTTAAGAAGGAGCATGTTGTGGCTGTCTTTTTTTACCTCGAAAAATCCTATGATACAACGTGGCAGCATGAAGGATCTTCATGCAATTGGCCTTCATGGCCACCTGCCGATTTTCATCAGGAACTCTCTAGCCTTCAGGCATTTCCACATCCGTGTCAAGACTACCTATTCCAGCCTACACTCACAGGAACTAGGAGTACCTCAAAGCAGCATACTGGCCGTGACCTTTTTCAGGGTCAAGGTCAATGGTATTGCTGCTGTTGCTATAAAGCTGGAGGTCTCCTGTAGTCTTTTCGTGGATGACTTTGTTTTATATCACAGCGGTGCTAACATGAATGTCATAGAGAGACAGCTACAACCAAGCATAAATGGGATCCATCGATGGTCAGTTCTGAACGGTTTCAAATTTTCCAAGACCAAAACAGGTCTGCATGCACTTCTGCCTGCTGCGTAGAATGCATGCAGAACCGGAGCTGACCCTGGATGGGATCCCATTAAAGTCGTTGAGAAAACCAAATTTCTGGGCCTCATTCTCGACGCAAAACTGTCTTTTGTGCCACCTCGAAAAAGCCTATGACACAACGTGGCAGCATGGCATCATGGAGGATCTTCATGCGATTGGCCTTCGTGGCCACTTGCCAATTTTCATCAGGAACTTTCTAGCCTTCAGGCATTTCCGCGTCCGTGTCAAGACTACCTATTCCCGCCTACACTCACAGGAACTAGGAGTACCTCAAGGCAGCATACTGGCCGTGACCCTTTTCGGGGTCAAGGTCAATGGTATTGCTACTGCTGTAAAGCAGGGGGTCTCCTGTAGTCTTTTCGTGGACGACTTTGTTTTATATTACAGCGGTGCTAACATGAATGTCATAGAGAGACAGCTACAACCAAGCATAAATGGGATCCATCGATGGTCAGTTCTGAACGGTTTCAAATTTTCCAAGACCAAAACAGTCTGCATGCACTTCTGCCTGCTGCGTAGAATACATGCGGAACCGGAGCTGACCCTGGATGGGGATCCCATTAAAGTCGTTGAGAAAACCAAATTTCTGGGCCTCATTCTCGACGCAAAACTGTCTTTTGTGCCACATATAAAGTACCTGAAAACAAGATGCCTGAAAGCGCTGGATATTCTGAGGGTGCTGTCCAGCTCAGAGTGGGGAGCGGACAGAGATGTTCTGCTCTCCGTGTACAGAACCTTGGTTCGTTCACGAGTGGATTACGGCAGCATAGTATATGGTTCCGCAAGGAAATCATATATTGGGCTGCTAGACACGATCCACCACCAGGGACTGCGCTTGGCCCTTGGGGCCTTCCGCACCTCACCAGTTCAGAGCCTTTATGTCGAAGCCAATGAACCATCACTTAATAACAGGAGAATCAAACTGGCCATGCAATATGTAGTCAAGATAAAAACTAATGCATTGAATCCTGCACACAATTGTCTATTCGAGCAACATGACGAATCCAGGTATGAAGCCAGGCCAAATTACATCCGGCCACTGAGGCTCCGAATGAAACCTCATTTGGAGGCCTTGGGCGTGGATTTGGACGTGTTGGAGGATGCCAAAGTCCCAGAACATCCCCCGTGGTCGTTGAGAAAGCCATCGGTTATCCTCCGACTCACGGAACTGAGGAAGTCTGGGACACATCCACTCGAGTACCAAGGACTGCATGCAGAGATTCAAGGCCAGTTTGCAGACCACCTCTCCATATACACTGATGGTTCGAAAGACCAAAGCCGGGTAGCTGCTGCGGCAGTCTGCCGACGGGAAAAATTTGGTGTACGTTTGCCCGATCAGAGCTCAATTTTCACTGCAGAAGCCCGAGCACTCCTTCTCGCTTTGGAGTGTATCGAGGTATCCAACCACACTAACTATGTTATATACAGTGATTCGTTCTCTTGCCTCCTGGCTGTTGCTGGACTGAAAACGAATCACCCTATTCTAGCAACGGTCATTTATAAAATGAACCAACTGACAACGGATGGGTATGACATCCACCTGTGCTGGGTGCCTGGCCATGCCGGCATACAAGGAAACGAACGAGCTGATCGGGCTGCGAAGAAGGCCCTGAACTGTGATCTTGAACCGTGTCTGATCCCTCACTCTGATCTGAAACCACTAATAGCCACCCACATAAAATCCAAATGGCAACATGAGTGGGATGAAAACATCAATAAACTTAAAGAAATTGAACCATCTGTGGGAAAGCCACCACAGACTCATGCGGGAGGTCGGCGGGACCAAGTGGTCCTTAGTCGCTGCCGTGTTGGCCACTCGTGGCTTACACATGCTTTTCTGCTCAAGGGGGAACCTCCCCCTGAATGTATTGGGTGTCAGTCCCCACTGACACTCAAACACATTTTACTAAGTTGCGTTGATTTTTTGGCCCTGCGCCAACGGTTCTACACTGCAGACAGTATGCATGACCTTTTTACTAAGGTAAAACAGGAAAACATTTTAGCCTTTTTGAGGGCAGCTGGACTGTACCACCTTATATAGTTTACTAAATGGATTCTATTAATTATTAATGAAACTTTTCTTTTTCTATGGGAATTTGTTTCCCTTGACCACAGATATATGATTGTGAGCTTTCTAATTTAATTAGTGTCTATTGGCACATAATTGATTGTCTGCTTTTACATGTAAAAGCGATGGTTTGAACAAAAAACAAACATTTCTCGCCGTGAATATGGCCTATGCTGCCGACACGGCGTAAAGCAACCACCAATCAATCAATCAATCAATCAATCAATCAATACGACACCTGCCGCAGTAGCGTATATGTCATATGCTCTGATCCATGTTTTCCAGTTCGATCTCGCATTGTGGCTGAGGACAAGCTGACCTGGGCCCGTATGCATGGAGCGGTGTTAGCGGCGTGTGGTGTTAACCTTCTAACACCGGGTAGCTAACACAGGTTATCAGCGGCGTCAAGATCTATGTCAAGCCGTATGCATGGGCGCTTAAACGGTGAGTGTTAGCTATATGTGAATTAATTTATTAATTATGCAAATTTCTCTGAGCGTGTTGCCGGCGACCACTTGTTTGTGCCTAATATATTGCCTTCTCTACCCACCGGGAACCAGCGCGCTTTTTACTGAGGCGGCGGCAGCTGCTTGCATTCGTCGATTCGATACTATTAATATCACCGCCAATGCGGCGGTAGCCTTAATATCGCTTTGTTTTACGGTTAATCTGATGAAATTTCACTTATTGCGTATGTAATTCTGTTAAATTTGACAGCATTGAATAGATTGAGACCCACACACGCACACTAACCGGCGCGAGTACAGTATGTACATCGACGTCGATGCGGCGGTGGCGATTTGTTTACTTTACATTTGTCGATTCGAAAATATTAATATCTCTGCTGATGTAGCGGCGGTGTGAATTTCGCTTCGTTTTTAGGGTTAATTTGCTTAAATTTCACTTATTGCGTATTTAATTCAGTTAAATATGATAGCATTGATTACATTTGGGCTTCATCCTGACACTAACCTAACACTAACAGGATAATGAGAAGAGTTAGAATTTCCGGGTTTAAACGCGTGGTGTTAGGCCTAACACTGCTCCATGCATACCAACTTTTCTGCGCTAAACCAGAAATCCCGCCATAACCGCGGTTTGGCTCGCTAACACCGCTCCATGCATATGGGCACAGGCGGCCGCAATCCCGGCAACGTATTAGCGGGCGGCATCCTTCCTCATCTGACACCATGTGAAAGTACAACATCTGAACACTTTGACCTCTGGATACTGAATGTTTTTTTCACGGCCTAGGGCACGCTTGACCCGCCGGCTAAACTTTCCATGATGTCATCTCATTTGCATATCTCTTTGTCTCAAACTCTGCATCTCGTTAACATATATTAACCACACACCTGGACATCTATTACGCATATATCACAAGTACCATACACAAACAAATAAAACATTGAAATTACCAATACCAAAATAAGCTGATTTTGACCTTGAAATTGCCCTATATTGCTTAATATTCATTGTAAATTAAAAAAACTGAAGTTCCCAAGAAACATGACAGCCCGTGCTACAACATAACTCAAGATACAATATTTCAATTAAATATTTAAGGGTAGTATTTGTCAAAATGTGAAATGTTTCCATTTAGAAGAATCGACCATATATAGAATATTAATATCCATTGTGTGTTACATGTCACAGTATGATCACATGTTTGTGATCATATGATACCTAGATATTCTAAACTATGGTTGGTGACGTCCATGCTGCGTGTGTTCAGTGATGCAGGCAGACTGGGTGATTGTGTAAGTATGACTATAATATTGATGCTAATTATAGCACGACATTGCTGCTGGTTCCGGGTGCGTACTGGTCTCACCAACAGTCATTCACACTGGCTGCAGTTTAGACATGTCTGAGGTTACCAGGCAATAGGGGAGAGGGAGGTGGGCGGGAAGGATAGACAAAGGGAGGGAGGGACACAGGGACGGAGACAGGGACAGTCAGAGACAGGGAGATAGGAAGACAGAGAAGTGGGAATATTCACAAGGAGGCAGGGACACAGAAAAGTGGGAATGTTCCCAGGGAGTCAGAGAAGTGGGAGTATTCACAGGGAGGCAGGGAGACAGAGAAGTGGGAATATTCACAGGGAGGCAGGGAGACAGAGAAGTGGGAATATTCACATGGAGGCAGGGAGACAGAGAAGTGGGAATATTCACAGGGAGGCAGGGAGACAGAGAAGTGGGAATATTCACAGGGAGGCAGGGAGACAGAGAAGTGGGAATATTCACAGGGAGACAGAGAAGTGGGAATATTCACAGGGAGGCAGGCAGACAGAGAAGTGGGAATATTCACATGGAGGCAGGGACACAGAAAAGTGGGAATGTTCCCAGGGAGTCAGAGAAGTGGGAGTATTCACAGGGAGGCAGGGAGACAGAGAAGTGGGAATATTCACAGGGAGGCAGGGAGACAGAGAAGTGGGAATATTCACAGGGAGACAGAGAAGTGGGAATATTCACATGGAGCCATGGAGACAGAGAAGTGGGAACATTCATATGGAGACAGGGAGACAGAGAAGTCGGCATATTCATATGGAGACAGGGAGACAGAGAAGTCGGCATATTCATATGGAGACAGGGAGACAGAGAAGTCGGCATATTCATGGGGAGACAAAGAAGTGGGAATATTCACATGTAGACAGGGAGACAGAGAAGTGGGACTATTCACATGGAGACAGGGAAACAGAAACGTGGGAATATTCGCAGGGAGACAGTGAGATGGAAAAGTGGGAATATTCACAGGGAGACAGGGAAACAGAGAAGTGGGCATATTCACAGGGAGACAGAGAAGTAGAAATATTCACAGGGAGACAGGGAGACAGAGAAGTGGGAATATTCACATGGAGAGAGGAAACAGAAAAGTGGGAATATTCACAGGGAGACAGGGAGACAGAGAAGTGCGAATATTCACAGGGAGACAGGGAGACAGAGAAGTGCGAATATTCACAGGGAGACAGAGAAGTAGGAATATTCACATGGAGACAGGGAGAGAGAAAAGTAGAAATATTCACAGGGAGGCAAGGAGACAGAGAAGTGGGAATATTCACAGGGAGACAGAGAAGTGGGAATATTCACAGGGAGACAGAGAAGTAGGAATATTCACATGGAGACAGGGAGACAGAGAAGTAGGAATATTCACATGGAGACAGGGAGACAGAGAGGTAGGAATATTCACAGGGAGACAGGGATACAGAAGTGGGAATATTCACAGGGAGACAGGGAGACAGAGAAGTGGGAATATTCACAAGGAGACTGGGAGACAGAGAAGTAGGAATATTCACATGCAGGAAGACAGAGAAGTGGGAATATTCACAGGGAGACAGAGAAGTGGGAATATTCACAGGGAGGCAGGCGGACAGAGAAGTGGGAATATTCGCATGGAGACAGGGATGCAGAAGTGGGAAATTCACATGCTATTTAATCAAAATTGCATAGTTCGATGGTTTTGAGTTTGTATCATCTTCTTTTAATGACAGTAATATCCAGAACTTGACCACAGAGACCGCCTGACCATGACTGGGCCCTAAATTAGTAAATAACTCCTACAGAAATATGTTATTTCAAGCAATGCAAATTATGACCAATCATATTTTATCATAATAGTTGTGAATATGTAAAGTTGGTTTGGTCATGTGACTGAGTGAAATATTGGGTCATGGTGAGACAGCACCAGTGCCTGATTTACCGATAGACTTGGCAGGCTGGAGCCTAGGACATCAAAATCTAGGGGGGATGCAGCCAAGGTGTATAATATTGTTGACACTGACATATGCCTTTGGGAGGGGTCTCATAAGTGGAATAGCCTAGGGTTTCTCTTCATTTAAATCAAGCACTGGGCTGGGGGATATCAGGTCATAGTGCTGGCGGCCTGGTCTCCCAGTGGGGCAACACTATAAAGGTAGCCATGAGTACGCACTGTCACAGCTCGGTGCCTGTCCTGATATGACCCTAGGTGTTGCTAGGACGTGATCCCCCAATAAACACACATAGCCTTTGCGATCGGAATTAGGTTTATTGTCCAGGCTCGAGGCCAGACACAATAATATGTTTTATAAGTGCATGAACCTTTTCTGTCCACCTTCGTATAAGAATAGACCTTCTGCAGGACTGCGACTATTTTACTATCACGGTAGCCATGGCAATTCGGAAACGTCTTCCAGTCGGAGACATCTGTGTTGCTTCCTCCTTAAGCTAAGATTCCATATTTGCCATATGTAGTACGCAAATGCAACAACAAATGGAAAAGCATGTAATTGTAAATGTGTGGTAGTGCTTCCATATGTCTGGTTGCAAATGCAAATGTATATGCAAATGTAAATGCGTGGATGGCAAAGTAGATCGCTAGATTGACCGATCGGTGCTATTGCGATTGCGATTGCGAATGCGATTGCAAATGTGAATGCGAATGGCATGCCACATACCGCATATATTGAATTTGAACTTTAGGTTACATGATCAGACAGTCTATGTGGTACACTGCACTAAATCAGCATCCCTTAGCAGGAAGTGTAATGCTATTTCCACTACATATCTAAACTAGATAATGAAACGACAGCTACTTGAAATAGTCCAATGGTGCTAGGCAATGTGCTGTCCAACAAGGTGATTTCTCTCTATATATATATATCATAATAAATGGACTGAAAAAGATATATATGTATATATCTGTATATAGATCATCATCATCATCATGTTGTAGGTCGCGATGCGACAAAGACTGCTTTCATTGCTTGACTGCCGCTCTCCATTTAGCTCTCTGCTGTGAGAGTGATGTCCATGAGTCGGTCTTAATGTCTCTCCGCTTCAGGTTTCTCTTGATGGTATCCTTGAACCGGAGACGAGGGCAGCCTCTCTTTCTGTAACCAGAAGACAGTTGAGAATAGAGGATCTGCTTTGGTAGCCTGTCTGATGACATCCTCATGAGGTGTCCAGTCCACAGGAGATTCTTTTTGATCAGAAGATCTTCCATAGAGGGCAGCCCCTGTATATAGATATATCACATATATATATAGATTTAAATATATATGATATATCTATATATGAATCAAAATATTTCTAGCAATAGGGAGCATCAATTTTTGTTAGTTCCGGAAGTAGTTAATGATATGTTTAAATCGATTTTATCATAAGATTAAATCCATTTCAACATATGTTCAAACACAGTCTATTTCATCAAATCATTAAATCGATTTAAAGATGTGATCAAATATAATTTTACTTGTGTTTAAATGGTGTACCATTTAGACATATCATCAAATGCATTTGAGGATCTCATCAACTGCATTTGATGATGTCATCAAATGCTTTTTATGCTATCATCAAATATAGACTATTTAAACATATCATAAATTGTGCATGTTGGGCCAAGGCTAACATGGGTAATTTGCCCACGAGGCTGGTCTATTCTTAGCTTTCCTCGCTTGCCTCTCTCCACCTGTCATCACTCTGCACTCGACACTGCTACAGTGCACTTCGCTTTCTCGCTTCCTCCCTGCCCACTGCCTACCTCTGCCTCGGTGACTCCGCTTGTGCACTTCGCTTACACTGACACCAACCATTACTTCTGAATTTTCAGCACTCTCTCAACTACACGTTCACCCGCTTGCTACTCAGCGCTGAACCGGCGGGCTAGGATAATGGACACGACACATTTACCTGCTTGCTGCTCAGCCCTGTACCGGCGGGCTAGGATAATGTAATCGACCCGTTCACCCGTTTGCTGCTCAGTGCTGTACCGTCAGTATGTGTTGTTTTTAACGTTGTATGCACATGTTTGCAGCTCGTTCCCTCATGTTAAATATTCTCTCATGTTCATAATTCATTGAATTTAGCCTGAGCACTGAGTTCATTAATTTCAGAAATTGTTATGAATCATTGCAACATTCTCCACGCTCAGTGCTGTCCTGGCAGGCTAGGATAATCTAAACTACACGTTCACTTGCTTGCTGCTCAGCGCTGTACTGGCGGCTAGGATAATGTAATCTACACGTTCACCGGCTTGCTGCTCAGTGCTGTCCAAGCGGGCTAGGATAATCTAAACTACACGTTCACCCGCTTGCTTATCGTTGCTCGCATCTGTGCACCGTCGTGACAGTGTCAGTGACCTCTGCTCACTCACATTGGCAGTTTTCATCTGTAGAGCTCTAATTTATTAAGTGAATTTGGTGTCAGCAATGACTCGTCCTAAGTAACTGAATTTCATCTGAAGTAGTGCAAGTATTATTTCATCTATCTTGTTAACCTTTGCTCACTTATCCTTCCTTATCCCGGTGACAGTAATTAGGCACGTGAAAAAGACTGTTTTCATGGTATTCGCTTGTTCCACGGTGCGTGCGCGGCGCATACCTGACCATTGACAATTTTACCATGGTCCCGTACTTACCGAGGTGACAGTATGCCTTGCAGCTCGCCAGCTCTTTCCTTCAATTTAGAGCTATCAGTATTAGGTCAGAGTCATAATTAACAGAACTTGATCTTGGCAGTCAACAGGCATACTCCTAAATACAGAATTTGACCTAATGCAATGGAAGTTCATTATGCTTTGCGTAGGAACGTGCTCATGTGGGCACTGTTTACCACGGTCTCGTGGCGGTGACAGTGCCTGCTGCTAGCCGGTAATTTTCTGCATTGTTAACTGAGTGCCCCTTACACACAGGCATGCCAGCACCACAATGTCTATTTACCTATCAATCAAGCACCACCATCAACTACATAAACACATCTATGCACTGGGCTATGTATACCTGTTTCACAATAGAACATTTGCATTCCCCACCAATGCTTAGTATCGGAATATTTTACACCGTGTTTACCGAATGATAGTAACCGTTGCCTCTCGCCAGCTATTTCCTTTAGCTGATTGGGCTCCGGATTAAACTACACGTTCGCCTGACTTGATCCTTCTGGGCTGGCCGACTCAGACAAGTTCACTTGGGTGGGGTCGCCACGTGCCGGAGTCACAATGTCTGCAGCAGCGCAAGTCCCCGGCCATGCCGCACCCACAGTGGGCAGAGCACCCGCGCGCACCACAACTCCGGGAGAGCCCCTCGTGTGCCCCGCCATCCCTAATGTCCATAGTTGTCCAGCAGTGTGCGGCGGTGATGGCCGTACCACCAGCGGAGCTGCGGCCGCCTCGTGACCTACGGAGGTTGGAGGTAGAGGCTGAGGCGGAAGACTTGGCAGAGGCGGCTGTGGCTGTGGCTGATGAGGAATCTGCGGCTGCCCCATATAGTGCTGCACATACTCGTGTGTCTGTGAAGCCCATGGTGATGCCGGTGGTGGCTGGTGCGTCCACTGGTGGGGTTGAGGCTGGTATGCCTCACTTGCAGACACACAAGCAGGTCCAGGAGCAGGTGCAGGAGCAGGTGCAGGAGCAGGTGCAGGAGCAGCCACACAAACCACCGGGGCCACGAATGTTCCTTCCTCCTCCTCCTCCAGATGGTGCGACACCATGCGGTTGAGTGCACCGCAAATGGACACAAACCGCTCCTCTGGCATCGTGAGGATCATGTCCCGCATATAGTTGGCGAATGCCACTCGCTTCGTCACGGTCGGTGGAGGTGGAGGAGGAGGCGGCTGCATCACCTTGAGGATGTCGGCAGACTCATCGAACCTCTTGTGGATGGCAGCGAGGAGGTTGTTGTCGACTGGGGCAGATCGCTTCCCTCTCCCCTTTCCCCGCTCTTGGGATGTAGCGGGAGGAGTGGGTGGAAGATCCTCGTCCATCGCCACCTCCACATCGGTCCCGACATTCTCCTCCATGCTCAGATCGAGCTGCGGAGCCGCGACAGGAGTGGCCAACTGCAAGACAAAATCATAACACAACATAAGTAACATGAATGCAAATCGATATTTCGACAAAAGACACAACAAGTCAACAGTAAATCAAAAATATATAAAGCAAAAATAATTAACGTTAAATGCAAACATGGATTTATAACGATTATATCACGATACATCTATTGTCAATATCTCGATTTAAGAACAACTACACAACAACTCAACATTAAAGAAATAAATAACATTAACAAATTACTAGAATATTAGATGTTGCTAGGACGTAAAACAACAACAAACAAACATAAATACAACAAAAGCATAACATAAGAAACTTAGAATACGAGCGGTTTTACGAGAATACTAACGGCTGCACTTGTCAGAACGATAAAAGATTATGTACTTACACTCCTGCAGGGCTCCGGTCGGTGACGGACGACGGACCGCAGGAACCCGAACTTGCGCAGGATCCACTGCTCCCGCTCAGTCAGGTCAGCGGCTCCGTCCCCGCTCTTTTTCTTGTGGAGCCGCGTGTTCGTGTCCCTGAGTGACTTGAACCACTTCTGGAGATGGACTGTTGTGGTCCCCATAAGGGTCGCCTGGTCCTCCCACATCTTGGCCTTTCTGTCTGAGCGGCGGTAATCCGAGAGCTTCATATTCCACATGATGGGGTTCTCCTGGAGGAAGTCCAACATCTGATCCTCCTTGAAGACCGACAGAGAACAGTCGCTCTTCTTGGCCCTCCATCTCTTTGACGTGCCGATGGCACCGGTGCTGGTGGAGGCGTTGGAGGCGGTGGTGGCGGCGGAGGCGGCGGACGACGCCCGTGAGCTGCCCCGAGAGGCAGGAGATGGCGAGCTGGAGCGGGGACGCCAGCATTGCGTTGTCGACCTCTCCACTTCCATCTCCAGCTCCTCCAGTGGAGAGTGGTGTTCTGGAGAGTAGTGTTCTGGAGAGTGGTGTGGAGAGTGGCGAGGTGGCGAGGCAGGTGAGGAGGCTGGTGATGGAGAGCATTGTAACAAAGTCTGCCTCTTTCTGCCTCTCCCACGGCCTAGTCCTCCTCCTGTAGTTACAGCAGCTCTGGAGGCTGGTGTAGTAGCAGTAGTACTGGTAGTAGTAGTAGTAGTAGCAGAAGCAGCAGCAGTGGTGTTCCTCTTAGCAGGCATGGTGGCAGAGTGAGGGGAGACTGTTGCTGCAGGCTATATATACCCAGGAGCCACCAAGCGGCGGACCGCGGAGAGATAACATAGGTCGCACATAGGTTTTGTACACTCCTCATACGCTCCTCATACGCTCCTCATACGCTCCCCATACTTTCCTAAAATGTTCATACACTCCGTATACGCTCCTCATACGCTCCACTTGCCAATCAAAACCGGCAACAAAATGTCACAGTACGCTCCCATACGCTCCTCATACGCTCCTCATACGCTCCTCATACGCTCCTCATACGCTCCTCATAGGTCCCCCATATGCTCAAACCCACCCGAAAGTTCACCGAAGGTCATCATAGGCCGGCATCAGCACGGCTTACGTAGGTTTTCAATACGCTCCCGCCATACGCCGTAATGTGACAGGGCCTTTAAATTGAGTAGAAGTGAACACAGTATCCAGAGTCGTGCAGTATATATACTGGCCGATGGGGGCGCCACCATCGAGCCAATAGTCAACAGTGAATAATCTAGGACAATCTGGACGATTACATAATAATAATAAATACAATAACAGATCTCGCATATATTGGTGAAACCCATAATCCTCTCGGGATTCTCTGTATATTATATATCTATATATAATTCATTATATATATTATATATATATATAGGTAATATCAGTGTAAAGAATATAGGCCTATGGTAGGCCTACCATAGCTTCACCAGAAATTTACATAGTATATATACAGTAAAACCTCTCTAAATCGATCGACCTTGGGACCGACATTAAGCGACCCATTTACGGAGGTGGTCGCCTTAGGGAGTTAGAATATGGTTACAATGATATTGTTGGGACCAAAAAAAAGCGATCGATATAGGGGAGTGGTCGATCTGTGGAGGTGGTCGGTTCGAGAGGTTTTACTCTAATTAACTTCTTGTACTAGAACATAGGCCTATGGTAGGCCTGCCATTGATTCACCAGATCTTTACATATTATACATATAATTCACTTGATGTAATATACATATATATAACTAATTCCAGCGTAAAGAACATAGTCCTATGGTAGGCCTGCCATTGATTCACCAGATCTTTACATATTATATATATAATTCACTTTATGTAATATACATATATATAGCTAATGTCCCCGTAAAGAACATAGGCCTATGGTAGGCTTGCCATTGATTCGTCAGATCTTTAAATATTATATGTATAATTCACTTCATGTAATATACATATATAGCTAATGCCCATGTAAAGAACATATGCCAATGGGGGACATCCGGGGTAGTTCATTTGTTGACACTAGATGGCGCATCGGTACCAGTGGTCCTAAACGGCCATTGACAATGCACTGAGTTCGCCGGTACGCGTAGTGCAATACGTATATTTTATTCAAAATTAATAGAAATACAGAACCCTAACCTTAGAAATTTAATATAATCTATTCGTTGTATGTTTTCTATATGTATACCAAGCGGTTTGTCTCTAGGTCTTGTGGTTTTAGAGATATTTGACTTCTTCTGTATGAAGATTGCTCACGGCCATTGACAATGCACTGAGTTCGGCGGTACGCCCAGTGCAAAACGTTTATTTTATTCAAAATTAATAGAAATACAGAACCCTAACCTTAGAAATTTAATATAATGTATTCGTTGTATGTTTTCTATATGTATACCAAGCGGTTTGTCTCTAGGTCTTGTGGTTTTAGAGATATTTGACTTCTTCTGTATGAAGATTGCTCACGGCCATTGACAATGCACTGAGTTCGGCGGTACGCCCAGTGCAAAACGTTTATTTTATTCAAAATTAATAGAAATACAGAACCCTAACCTTAGAAATTTAATATAATGTATTCGTTGTATGTTTTCTATATGTATACCAAGTGGTTTGTGTCTAGGTCATGTGGTTTTAGAGATATTTGACTTCTTCTGTATGAAGATTGCTCATAGCCATTGGGTTTGCAGTGTGACAGTGTGCCGAATAGGCCCACTGGTTCAGTGGCGATGCGAACGGCAGGAATTTGAACTAAAAAGTCGGAGGTCCCCCATTGTAGGCCTGCCATTGATTCACCAGATCTTTACATATTATAAATATAATTCACTTTATGTAATATACATATATATATATTTTACCTCGGTATATAGCCTCAGGCTAGCCGCAGGCTAGGGAGAGATAAGCACATCCGGGTCCAGCAATTAGCATAAGCAGCTCACGGCGGGAGGACGTTCGCTGAGCTGCTCTGGCAGGATTTAACTACTACTACACTTTAAACCAACTGTAAGTATTGCAAAATCGCGATAAACTTCCTAAGGATGGTTTATAGCATCCAATTATGAAAGCTTAGAACTTTCTCAGGTCCGATTTGGACATGTTTTTGGGTGTTATAAAAAACACAAGCTTAGAATACTTATGTACAGAACCGAAACCGATACCGCTTGATAGCGCAACCTGTATACAGACAGGCAGGAGATGTTAACCCGAGTTGCATCTCCTAAGGAAATTCCTCCGAACCCTAAAAGAGGGTTTTGTTGGGGATGATCCTGGGTTTCTTTTATAGACTCCCCAGACCGGTTTTTGAGGCGAGCCTCCGAGTTTCGTAAATATTTTCTTCAACTTGCTGGCGCAGAATGCCGCGGGTGGGAAGAAGTGTGTACGAAACAGAGAGAGCGGGCGTGCCAATGGCCGCCCCTCCGTTTGGTTGGTTTTCACTACCGATAAAACCTACGGCATACCATTAGCTTAACGCCTGTATACAGAACGGTGTAAACACGTTACTCTATACCATACGAATAATACCTCAACCCACTTTGGGGCTCACTTATGTGACCATGTTGAGACGATACCGGTATTTAAGTAACTTTTTTGTTACAGAAACCGATGGCCACCAAGCGCAACAAAGTTCCGTCGGCAGCGGCAGAAGGCCGTGTGCCCTCAGGGTACGATTCGTCGCCGCCACAGACGCGGCCACCGTCCCCACAGACGCGGCCACCGTCCCCACAGCCAGGAGCTGGTCCTTCGGATAAGGATAGCGGAGACGAGGACCTAGAGGACAAGATCGTCAGGCTTATGGAGAAGTACAAACATACGCAACCCGTTTTACGGGTTCCCTCTCCTCCTATCCCAGACGACGACTGGGAAGACTTTTTGGATGACGAAACTGAATCAGCATTTGAGGTTCCGAAACTGAAAGTCAAGAGGCTCAAGAGACCCGTGAGTAGCTCAGGTGATGAATTCACCAAAGTCAACAAGAAGCGGGTTAAAAAGACCAAGAAGAACAAAAAGAAGAAGAAGAAGAAGAAAGACTCATCATCTGATGATTCAAATGACTCGTCCACGACGGAGTCTGACTCAGACACCGAAAGAGCGGGTGTCTATGCATGGATAGGGGCAAAAATTAAAAAGAAATGCCCGTTGGCGAAAGCAAAGCGGTTGCGTACCACAACCATGATGCGGGAAACGTTTAAAAGGACATTTCCACACATTTAAACCCGCTGAGGTGATCAGTAAGCTGACCCGAACAAATCTCAGGAATCAAAGGCGTTCCCGAGTCCATCAGCAAGGAAATGGATGCAGGTATCCATCTCTCGGATGAAAGACGGCGTTACGAGAACGCGTTGTGTACCATCCATAGAGCAGTGCTCGGAGCTCTCACTTCCATAACTCCCGGTAGCAAACAGAATGCAAGCCAAGAATAAATTCTCGTCGCTTGCTCGCACCATGGATAAAGGCATTGCGCTGCTTACCGCAGCGTCGAACTTTATGACGTTTCGACGTTTCCGAGAACGTCTTTAAGTCGGTGACCACAGATGCTGGCAAAGAAGTTGCCAGGTCTAAGAAAGTTACGGACAATGACGGTAAAGAATACACACTTTACCTCCCACCAAAGCCAGTGCTCGGTAAGCCGCTGGACAAAACCTCTTCAAAGCAGTGGAGGTCGACACGAAAAGCGCTAAGAACACTGACAGGGGTAAGAAGTTCGACAACCCCGGCAAATTCCGACGCCCCCGCTCGGATTTTCGCTTCCGCCGAGGAGGCAGGCCAGGACGCGGAGGTCCATCCTTCGGGTTCAATCCCACGGGACGCGGCAGAGGAGAACGACAGACCACAGGGGTGGAACGAGAACCGCGGGTACAAAAGGGAGTTTACACCCAGACCCCAGTTCCCACCGGCCAGGAGCCAAGTAGAGTCGACAACACAGACTTCTACCCTCAACACGGTGTCTGAAGAGACACAAACATATGTAAGCACATTTAAGGCAGGAAATATCCTGAACTGTTTACACAACTGGTGTAATATTACAAATGATAGCGAAATTTTGGAAATTGTAAAAGGGGTTCAAATACCCCTTCACAGGATTTACCAAAACAGAAAAGAGTTCCGTTCCCTTATAAATTTAACGCAGAAGAAAAACTACAAATTGATTTTTCAGGTTTCTCTTTTTGAGACTAAGAGAATTATTGAACGAGTACAAAACACAGAAGGACAGTTTATTTCTAATGTTTTTTCTAGGCCGAAACCAAATGGCGAAATTCGCATGATTTTGGACTTAACCAAATTAAATGAGTCGGTTACATACAAACATTTTAAAATGTTCTCATTAGAAACGGCGAGAGAGATTTAATTACGCCGGAAGCCTGGCTCGCCAGTGTTGACTTAAGAGATGCATATTACACAGTCTCCATTTGCAAAGAACACAGACAATTTCTGAGATTTATTTGGAACGGTACCCTCTTCCAATTTACATGCATGCCTAATGGTCTAGCTTGCGCACCGCGACTGTTTACCAAATTGTTAAAAACCTGTTTTTGCAGTCATGGGTAGAATAGGACACACAATGTTCCCATACATAGATGATTCATTTATTATGGCAGAATCCTTTGATGAATGCCAAACGGCAGTTACTGATTTGTGTGCTTTATTAACAGATTTAGGATTTTACATTCATAACAAGAAATCTGTTTTCGTCCCGAATAGGGAATTAAAATGCTTAGGGTTTCTGATTAACACCAAAGCCATGACCGTGATCTCTAACCGGAACAGAAACTCCAGAAGTTTCATGACACAGCCTCCCAGCTGCTTGACATATCCAGGCCAAAGATTAGACAGGTCGCCGTCCTTATCGGGATAATGGTCTCGTATGTTCTTTATGGAGCCGCGCATATCAAATCTCTAGAAATAGACAAGAATAGAGCGTTAGCACGCAAACAAGGTAACTTCGAAAGACCAATGAACATTTCCCGAGACGGCTGTAAAGACATTTTTTGGTGGATCGACAATATTGATAACTCCCCCAATCCCATTCGAATGGGTCAACCCAACACGGTAGTTACTACCGATGCTTCATTACAAGGTTGGGGAGCTCATCCGAAATGATGTAGCCACAGGGGGTAGATGGTTAGATAACGAAAAATCAGACCATATTAATGTTCTTGAATTAAGAGCGATTTACTTGGGCCTTTTGAGTCTAATTAAAATACCTAAAAAGACGGTTCAACTTCTGACAGATAACACTACAGCTATGGCATATGTCAGGAATATGGGAGGTACAAAGTCAAAAGAATGCAATAACTTGGCACAGAGTATTTGGAACTGGGCGCAACAACATCAAATATGGTTAACCATATCTCATATCCCAGGTTCGCAGAACGTCCTGGCTGACAAAAAGAGCAGAGTCTTTCATGATCACTTAGAATGGAAATTAAACACACAAATTTTCAACAAAATTTGTCAACAATGGGGTTCACCTACGGGTAGACTTATTTGCATCAAGAAATAATTTCAAGATTAACAAATATGTGTCATGCGCACCCAGAACCATTTGCTTGGCACATAGATGCTTTCTCACTGATTTGGGAAAATGAATTTTATTACATTTTCCCCCCCTTTAATCTCATTACCAGAGTGGCACGAAAGATAAAGATGGATCGGTCCCACGCCATTCTGATTGTCCCCGAATGGGACACACAACCGTGGCTAGCGGGAATAGTCTCGACAGCCAGCGTGACTGCCTAAGATTCCCAAAATCCCAAGGAAATCTAACTCACCAAGGCCCTCTGGAACATCACGGCAACGTAGCAACAACACCATTGCTTGCATTCCTTTTCTGAATAAATACCTAGAACAATTTGGTTTAGACAAAATTACACAAGAACGGTTGGTGTCGCATGCGTGGAGAAAAGGAACAGTTAAAATGTATACCACATATTTGAAAAAATGGGGCGTTTACTGTCTTATTCAAAAGGTTAAACCGATGGATCCAACCATTGCCCAAGTGTGCAGATTTTTCAGGATGTTATGAACAAGATGGCCTCGGTTACGGCGCAATTAATGCGGGCCAGGTGTGCTCTATCGATCATTCTCCCCAGGTTAGGGGGGAGAAACAATGGGTAAACATCACGTAATACACTGGGTACTAAGGGGGATTTATGAACGAAACCCACCTAAACCAAAATACGACCAATTTTGGGATGTGTCACTGGTCTTCAAACTGTTTAAGGATTGGCCACATAATAGATTTCTAGACATAAAACAATGAGGGTTTAAGTTAGCACTTTTATTACTGTTAGTCACAGGTCATCGAGGCCAAACTATAGTGGTACTTTCACTCGATGGACTGGAAATAGATAGAAGGCAAGCCACCTTCGATTTAACAACATTGTTAAAATCTAATCGCATAGGCGACCCTTTGTCATCAATTGATGTAAGGCAATTCAAGGACAATCCAAAACTGTGTGTAGTTTCTGCGATTAGAACATATATATCCAAGACACAAGGAGTTAGAAACTCACGACAATTATTGATAAGCTTTATTAAGCCACACAAGGGCATTTCAAGGGACACACTTGCCCGTTGGACAATTAATGTGCTAAAGCTGGCAGGAGTGAATACGGACAAATATGGGTCACACTCAACGAGAGGAGCCATGGTGTTCAAAAGCACGCCTCCTAGGAATTTCGGTCAAGCGCATCCTAGCGCATGCAGGGTGGAAGACCGAACGATCGTTTGCTAGACATTATAACAAGCGTCTGGAGAAGCCCAGTGGTGTCGCACAACGACTGCTACAGCATTAAAGGTCAAAAGGTGAGAACATAAGCATAGTCACAAATAGTGATTTTAACAATGTTCCATACCAAGCAAATAATCAGAATAACATAACAATAACAATGAAATATCAGGATAAAATGATATTACGTAAAGTCTCCCTAGCCTGCGGCTAGCCTGAGGCTATATACCGAGGTAAAATTAGATTAGTTAGACGAAATCTTACCTTGGTATAGATGATGGATAACTATTGTTTTCCCGAGGTATAAGCCTCGGCTAGACGTGGGTGAGGGCCCACCCTCCACACCCTACCACGTCTAGTCTGTTGCTTGTACAAAGGAAACATTAGTTTTTTCAAGAATTTTATTAGAGATCATTTTATCCTGAATTAGTAGGTAAAGATTGCTGGACCCGGATGTGCTTATCTCTCCCTCACCCACGTCTAGCCGAGGCTTATACCTCGGGAAAACAATAGTTATCCATCATCTATACCAAGGTAAGATTCGTCTAACTAATCTATATATAGCTAATGACTGTGTAAGGTATATAGGCCTATGGTACCATTGCTTCACCAGATCTTTACAAGCCAATCAGGCGATGTCAGAGCATGGTCTAATTAGTTTGACCTGCCTCCAGATGGCTGTGGTACCAGGAAGCTCTAATCAATTAGCGATGTTGACGACGGGCTGAATCTCCCTGTATTTCTAGCGTTTCTCGAATTTTAATTGGCTAAAAAAAACTGTAGGGGTACTACACAAAAACAAGACGGTGATAGTTTATACGTCACCACCTAACTAAAGCTTCGATGGCAAGGAAAGTACTGATTAATTAGGGAGTGTGGCTATTTTAGTAGGTCACATGATGTGTGTATATGTATATATATACATATATATATATATATTATATATATATATATATTATATATATATATTATATATATATGCAGGTGGTGCCATCATGGGTGAGTATAAGAACCAGATGGAACAATAATATATATATATATGAAGAGTTCAGGCGCAAAACCATGTAAATGCCAATCCAAAAATGGAGAGAAACATTGGAATCAAACCTTCAAAACGTTTATATTTTTTTATTCCTATTGTTTTGGTTATTGCTCCATAACCATGTGATCATATGAAAAGTGGAATTTGTGAGCTTTAAACTTATGTTCCGGTAAACATCTGTTATTTAAGCTCAATTCTTTTTATTGGCGTTTACGTGGTTTTGCGCCTGAACTCTTATATATATATATATATATATATATATATATATATATATATATATATATATATGTAGGTCGCATGGTGCCACCATGGGAGAGTATAAGAACTAGAGGAAAAAACACACATATACATATAAATATATATGTAAGCTCACATTTAACAACAGTTGATGGTTGATACATTGTTTTATTGAATACACATCAGGCTGGGCACAAACGCCCTGACAAAAATAGACAAGAAAATATTCTCAAACCAACTAGCGCACACACCGGTGGCGAAATGAGGAGTGAGACACTGCAACGGTTGCACAACCCTTGTACTGCGCGTGCAGTGCCATCTGGAAGCGCAAACCCACACCCTCCAATGGTTAGCCCAAATACACTGGGCGGCAGCACAGTGCGTCGCCTTACACCAGGATATAGCTGTGCTATATCCATGCTATATATGCCGGTGGTGCCATCATGGGTGAGTATAAGAACTAGAGGAAATATGTATATATATATATATATATATATATATATATATATATATATATATATATACGCAGGTGGTGCCGTCATGGGTGAGTATAAGAACTAGAGTAAATAACTAGCAACTACAGGCTTAACACAACCGTGAGACATAGCATTGAATATGTGCTATGTAATACATTATATACCACATATAGATGTACTACTATATAAATTATATAATAACATTATATATATATAGGTATCGGAGAAGAAGTCGTTTCAAGGTTGTATGAGTGCGGACCTTAGCAGCGCGCAGGCGCGTTGGCCGGCTCCTGGTACCGGCGTGTCCGCCGTTGATATATATTCAAGGTTCTGCGCCAGCTTGCGCCATTCTTCCACCGATTTGAAAATTTTGTATTTGATTAGGCAAGGCTGTTTTCTTGCCAGAGAGTTACATAAAAGACCTCAGACCAAATATTATTGTTCCTTGTCTCTTCGTAGAACTTACTATATATGTATATATGCATGTATCTATATATATGTAGCCCAGCCAGATACTACCACATTGACTTTAGTAATAAAAACTGTAACCACCACACTGCCTCCGGCTTAATGCGTACTTAGATGTATATATGTATGTATCTATATATATATGTATATATAGATATAGATATATAGAGGTATACAATGCTTAGCGCTACCCTGTTTAGAGCTGATTTTCATTTATCACGACTCCCACCCCTCTTCACCCTCCATATATCGGCATATAAACCTGGAGTTCCAAACCTGGAACTTTCATCAGGAATAATATGAATGGACTGCTCAAATGAATGGCTGCTAAGGTTCCACCCTGATAAATGTAGTGTA
Organism: Branchipolynoe longqiensis; assembly: GCA_030323885.1. Classification (NCBI taxonomy): domain Eukaryota; kingdom Metazoa; phylum Annelida; class Polychaeta; order Phyllodocida; family Polynoidae; genus Branchipolynoe; species Branchipolynoe longqiensis. The sequence continues at coordinate 83,550 of JASIRB010001174.1, read as the reverse complement.
ATGAGCAGACAGGCAGAACATGAGCAGAGGACATATACTATGAAGAAGAAGGTAGGAGAAGCTGAAAAAGACCATATCTTGAGTACCGTGGAGAGGGATAAGGACCATGGTATAACAGTAGATATGAAGCTAAATTTTGAGATGAACATAAATGACAAGGTAACCAAAGCAAACCAAATGATCGGGTTGGTGAGAAGGTAATTTATGTGATGTATAAGCATTATGCAAGTATAAAGCCTCGTAAGGGATTTTGTATATTTTATTATGTTATATTATATTATTCCGATACTATATTATTGGCCAATGGGCTCTCTGCATGTATTTGCTTCTTACTCATACGGGCACCGGTGGCTCCACCACTGCCAAACCATACTTCCACCGCTACCATTGTCACTTGCGACTGGAACCTTTTACTTTTAGGCTAGGGCAAATATTCCCTATGCCAGAGAATATATTATCTCAACCCACTTTCATTGTCTTGTCTCCTTTTCTACTGTAGCTTGTATTTATATATATATATATATGGATTTAGAAAATTTCCGATTGTTATTTAAGGCCATCGTGAGACCACAATTGGAGTATATAAATGCAGTCTGGAGCCCCACAAGGAAAAAAGACGTAACCATGATAGAGAATGTTCAACGAACAGCTACTAGAATGGTACCAGTGCTGCCCACTAGGTTTAAAGGATCTCAGTTATCCAGAGAGGTTAAAATGTCTCAAACTCCCAACTTTGGTTTACCACCGCTTACGTGGGGACATGATTGAAACATTCAAAATCATACGAGGGGTGTATGATTCAGCAGCTTCTCCAGTTATGTCCATGGCAGGACCAAACCAAAGACCAACGCGGGGACATCCATACAAGCTTTACAAGAGAAGGACAAGAACCCGCTGCAGGCAACTATTTTTTACTGAAAGAGTTACCAATGTGTGGAACAGCCTCCCAAGTTATATTGTGGAGGTTTCAACTATTAAGCCGTTTGAACAACGGATTGACAGATAACGGAGGGATCAAGATATTGTATATAATTATGAGGCGGCCCTGAGCTTAGGCCACTTAGACCGGGCTGGAAATGATATATCTCCAGCTTCATCAGACAATGATCTGGATATACAGGTCTAATGACCTTCGTCCATTAAAGACCTAAGTAAACCTAAGTAAGTGATTGAGTGGGGTATTGGGTCCTGGTGCCGGCCGCCTGGTCTTCCAGTGGTGCAGCACTTTAAAGTTGCCATCTGCGCATTCTGTCTCAAATCGATACCTGTCATGATATGATCTTAGATGTTAATAGGACATCAAACCCAAGCAAACAAATAAGCGATGTGCATGCTATGTTATAAAGAACCCGTATAGCTTGGTTTCGTTTAGAGCTGCATTTATAGGAAGGCATCTTGTATGTTTGTATACATGTATATATAGCACACATATACATGCATTTGTATGTACTATATACTGTGTTATATAGCACATATTCAATACTATGTCTCACCGTTGTGTTAGTCCTGTAGTTGCTAGCTACAGGGTGAGCCCCCACCCCCACCCCGATACTCCCCCCTCCAAAATGCCAACCACAAAAATGCTAATAACTTCTACATGTTTTCAACAGATTACTTCATATTACATTACCTTCAATTTGCGCATGATCATTCCACAATGCTTTGAGTTTGTAGATCAAATCATCCAACTTTTATGCCAAACTCTTGGCTGTGCCGCCAGTGAGATTTCTTAGGGCTGCAACCAATGGAGCCCGTAAAAGCATCAACATTCTCTGGTGACCTTGCACTTACTGGTTGTCCAGAATGTGTGTCCCTTAGACGCATAGCTTAGCATTGTCCTATGATCTCCGAATTTCTGAACCCATCTGTGAATGAGTATTTTGTCTGAATAATTATTATTATTATCCTCTTCTTTGATGCAGGCTTGTGGTAGCCTATGCAACAGTTGTAGCTCTCAGCTCTAGTGGTATGCAGCCTCAAAATCCTATAGGAATATTTCTCTGGCCAAGGCCCTGTCCAGCGCATTCTTGAATTGATGTATGGTAGCTGTTTCCACCACTTCTTCTGGCAGCTCATTCCACATGTTTATCCCTCGCTGTGAAAAGAAGGCCCCTCTGAGTGAGCTGTTGTACCTTGGTTTGAAAAGCTTCTTGGAGTGACCTCTGGTAGTGCTTCCCTGTATGCGTCTGAATAGCAAGGCCTCATCCACATTATACTCAGCATTCAGGAACTTCCACGTGTTGATCATGTCCCCACGAAATCTTCTGTATGTGAGGCTTGGCAACTTGAGTCTCCTGAGTCTGTCTGGATAACTAAGGTCCTTCAGATGTGGCACTAGCTTAGTTAACATTCTCTGAAAAGCTTCAATGGATTTAATATCCTTCCTCAATGTTGGGTGCCATATAGTGACTCCATACTCTAGTATTGGCCGTACTTGGCTCTTGTACAAAGTTATCAGCATCCTTTTGTCCAAGTATTTGAAGGTTCTGCGAATCATTCCCACAATCTTATTAGCTTTGGATACGGTTTGTTGTATGTGCTGGGAGAAACTTAGCCTATCTTGACAACGTTGAAACAGTCTGCACAAGCAAGCTTGTACTGCTTTGAAAGATTTGGTCTCAAAGTAAGACTCTGTGAAAACCATGTTTTCTCGAACTGTTCAGAGCATCTTCGAAAGAGGACCATCCATTAAATCGTCTTGGAAACCCTGAAAAAATAAAGGGTGATAGCCTCATTATTCAAAATTGTACACACATATATAGAGGCCTGCACACGTGTACTACAGGCCTACACACCTACAGGTATGTAGGTGTGTAGACCTGCATGCAACTGTAAGACATTTGTATCAAGACTGTTTTAATGTAAATAGCATCTGAGTAGGATACCTCTTTTCCAATGTAAAACACAAACAAATCTTACGGTTCCTAAAATCAACTGGGCCCTATCACCTCCTGCAATTTTGGTTAGGTTTAAAATGAATTAGATTTTGCTGTCAGTTACACAAGTCCAAATGCTTCAAAATTGCATCAGAGATAATTAGTTTCTAGTATTTGACATGGATCTGACCAATTTTGGAGTTTCATGTATATTTGAATATAGGCATGTGAATGTAATTCTACAAGACTAATAGATTAGATATGACTAGCCTTTTGCCATGCATTTGGCCCTTACTGCTGACACAGCATTAAACCGTCAGCAATCAATCAATCAATCAACACAACATGGAAGTATCATAAGAGCATGATAAACTAAAAAGGTGTTTCTTACTCGAGGCAATAATCTGAGTGTTGTGTGCTTCACAGGGAGAAGCATCACAATTAGTGCATGAAATGGCTGAGACCACAAATATAGCATGCGTTGTTCCGGGAATCAGTCCTGATAGACTTAGGTAGTTATGTTGGGATGTGTGTAATGAGGCCACTTGTCACACAGGTATAGTTTCTGTCGGTACAACATTTGTTCAGGGAAACGCCCGTGTGTATTTAAAGTTGCCTAATCCGATAGTTTTGAATTTCTACCAAATTATAAGACATATAAGCCATGTGGCAGAACCAGGTGAGGCAGAAGGTCTGACCAGTCGATGAGTAGATGAGTGTCATTAGTTAATACTAATACTAGTTGGTGTAATGTCAGTTGATATGAACTGAGAACATTTCATAGATAATTGATTTACGGATAATTATACCTGTATAATTGCTTAGACAGGACTTATTCCTCCTGTATGTGAGGCGCAATCTGTTATATATATGATGTCTAATTGGTTATGCTAGTATAAATTGTAGGGGAAGAATATGTTATTATTATTCCTCCTTATACGATTTGGTGGAGTGTGCCCCCCCCCCCCACCCCCTCTGATGGATTTGAATGTATTTGGGTGAACCCCTTGCGCCTCACCTAGGTATCACAATGCTAGTCAGCTGTTTGCCAATATTGATGTGCCAGCCTTCCAGGCTGTTATCAGGAATCTAATATTCAAATTTATTACTAGACTTGACAAGTCAGAAAATGTTATAATACAGGGACTTGTAAAAATATAAGAGAGTGATCTCAGATTTACGTCTGCCATATGGAGGCATTGGTACAAACTACTGTATGTAGACCAACATTTTGATATTGGTTAGTATGGTAGTATTCATACTATTACTTATATCCTATTCATATTTTTTATGTCTATCTACTATGGACCAAATTATGTAACTACCATAATCCTGAGTCTGAAATAAAGAATTGAATTGAATTGAATTGTATATACTGAGCAGGACTTAACATTTCTGCGGTTCTGTGCTGATATATCTACTCAGTGTGATGATATAACTGCACAGTGTGGTGATATATTTGAAGAATTCAGGCACAAAACCACGTAAACTCCATTCCAAAAATGTTGATAAACATTGGAATCAAACCATCAAAGATTTAATTTGTTTATATTCCTCCTTTTGTTGTTCATTACTCCATAACCAAGTAATCATAGGGACATTGGAATTAGTGAGAATTAAGGTTATTTTCCGGTGAAAATACTTTATTTAAACTACATTTTTGGATTGGCCTTTACATGGTTTTGCGCCTGAACTCTTCATTTAGACAGTTTGTTTATATACCTACACAGTGTGGGGATATATCTACATAGTTTGTTTATATATCTACAGTTATGGATATATCTACAGAGAGTGTTTATATGTTTAAACAGTGTGGGGATATATCTATATACACAATATGTAGTTTGTTTATGTACCTACATAGTTTTGGAAAGCTTTGTTTATATATCTACACAGTTTGATGATATATCTACACAATGCAGTAATACAGTCTGGCAATATTGTAAACAGTGTGATGATATATAAATGCACAGTGCGGTGATATATCTACACAGTGTGATTATATATACCGTCACCATGTGACTACATACCTGCACTGTGTGACTATATACCTGCACAGTTTGACTATTTATCTGCACAGTTTGACTATTTACCATCACCATGTGAATATACACCGGCACAGTGTGACTATATACCTGCAAAGTGTGACTATATACCTGCAAAGTGTGACTATATACCTGCAAAGTGTGACTATTTACCTGCAAAGTGTGACTATATACCTGCACAGTGTGACTATATACCTGCAGCATGTGAGTATATACCTCCACAGTGTGACTATATACCTCCACAGTGTGACTACATACCTCCACAGTGTGACTACACACCTGCATAGTGTGACTATATACCTGCATAGTGTGACTGTATACCTGCATAGTGTGACTATATACCTGCATCGTGTGACTATATACCTGCAAAGTGTGACTATATACCTGCAAAGTGTGACTATTTACCTGCAAAGTGTGACTATATACCTGCACAGTGTGACTATATACCTGCAGCATGTGAGTATATACCTCCACAGTGTGACTACATACCTCCACAGTGTGACTATATACCTGCACAGTGTGACTAGATACCTGCACAGTGTGACTATATACCTGCATAGTGTGACTATATACCTGCATAGTGTGACTATATACCTGCATAGTGTGACTATATACCTGCATAGTGTGACTATATACCTGCATAGTGTGACTATATACCTGCATAGTGTGACTATATACCTGCATAGTGCGACTATTTATCTGCACAGTGTGACTATTTACCATCAAAATGTGATTATGTACCATCACAGTGTGACTATATGCCTGCACAGTGTGACTATTTACCTGCACAGTGTGACTATTTACCTGCACAGTGTGACTATTTACCTGCACACTGTGACTATATACCTCCACAGTGTGACTACATACCTCCACAGTGAGACTATAAACCTGCACAGTGTGACTATATACCTGCATAGTGTGACTACATACCTGCAGCATGTGACTATATACCTGCACTGTGTGACTAAATACCTCCACAGTGTGACTATATATCTGCACATGTGACTATATACCATCATAGTGTGATTACATACCTGTGACTGTGAGTGTGACTATACTATCACAGTGTGCACTGTGCTATATCTGAACAGTGTGATTATATATCCACACAGTGGGACTATATGCCTTCATAGTGCTATGTTATATCTGTACGATACGGTGCTATATTCACACAATGTGTGGATCTATCCACACAGTGTGGTGGATATTACACAGTGTTATGCTAGATCTGCATGGTAAAGTGCTATATCTGAACAGTGTGATTATATATCCACACAGTGGGACTATATACCTTGACAGCGTTATGCTATATCTGTACAATACGGTGCTATATTCACACAGTGTAGGTATATCCACACAGTGTGGTGGATATATCTACACAGTGTTATGCTATATCTGCATGGTAAAGTGCTATATCTGAACAGTGTGATTATATATCCACATAGTGGGACTATATACCTTCACAGCGCTATGCTATATCTGTACGATATGGTGCTATATTCACACAGTGTAGATATATATCCACACAGTGTGGTGGATATACCTACACAGTGTTATGCTATATCTGCACAGTAAAGTGCTATATCTGAACAGTGTGATTATATATCCACACAGTGGGGCTATATACCTTCACAGCACTATGCTATATCTGTACAATACGGTGCTATATTCACACAGTGTAGATATATCCACACAGTGTGGTGGATATATCTACACAGTGTTATGCTATATCTGCATGGTAAAGTGCTATATCTGAACAGTGTGATTATATATCCACACAGTGGGACTATATGCCTTCACAGTGCTATGTTATATCTGTAAGATACGGTGCTATATTCACACAGTCTATGGATATATCCACACAGTGTGGTGGATATATCCCCACTGTGTTATGCTATATATGCACGGTAAAGTGCTATATCTGAACAGTGTGATTATATATCCACACAGTGGGACTATATGCCTTCACAGCGCTATGTTATATCTGTACGATATGGTGTTATATTCATACAGTGTGTGGATCTATCCACACAGTGTGGTGGATATATCTACACAGTGTTATGCTATATCCACATAGTGTGATTATATATCCACATAGTGTGATAATATATCCACATAGTGTGATGATATATCCACACAGTGTCTGGATATATCTACACAGCGCTATGCTATATCCACATAGTGTGATTATATATCCACATAGTGTGATTATATATCCACATAGTGTGATGATATATCCACACAGTGTCTGGATATATCTACACAGCGTTATGCTATATCCACATAGTGTGATTATATATCCACACAGTGTGGCTTTATACCTTCACAGCGCTATGCTATATCTGTACGAGACGGTGCTATATTTACACAGTGTGTGGATAGATCCACACACTGTGTAAATATAGCACCGTCTCGTTATATCCACATAGTGTGAATATATATCCACATAGTGTGATTATATATCCACATAGTGTGATGATATATCCACACAGTGTCTGGATATATCTACACAGCGTTATGCTATATCCACATAGTGTGATTATATATCCACATAGTGTGATAATATATCCACACAGTGTCTGGATATATCTATGCAGTGTCATGCTATATCTGCACGATATGGTGCTATATCTGAACAGTGCAGTCTTATGAGTACACCATGTGAGTGGTAACACATCTCCACAGTGTTTGTTTGTTGTTGTTTTACGTCCTAACAACACGTAAGGTCATATCAGCAACGTGTGACAGTGCGCACTCATGACGACTTTATAGTGCTGCCCCACTGGGACACCAGGCCGCCAGCACCATGACCTGATATCCCACTCAGTCACATTATCCTGACACTGAGCCAACCACTCCTTGCCCTATCCTAATAATGCCGAGCACCAGGTTAGGAAGCGACAAGTAACAATGTGTAAGTCATTGGTTTGACTCGACCAGGATTCGAACCCACAAACTCATGGGTTCGAATCTCCCGATCTCCCAAGACAGTAGACGGACGCTCTACTCATTCGGCCTCTACACGGTGCGGTGCGATGATGTATTATATGTGTACCGGCGCCATTACTTTCCTGTCACCCAAGAGGCAGCCCCACCCGAGTCTCTCGACCTAGATATACTGCCATGCATAAGTCATGCACACTGCATTGGCAACCATTATCTGCATAATCCAAAATCCACGACTACCTGTATCAGCAAGTCATGCCCATTGTATTAATGTCTCCTCATAAGTATGCTCATCAAATAACTGATACAGTCTAAAGGTAAATGGCTATTCTCCCATCTACATGTGCAAAATAAGATCCCCACTATATTTGTAATGCCTCATTTTAAGCTTCTATTGTCTATATTGTTCATACCATCGCATCATCTCATCCATAAATAGTTCATATGCACTATAATTGCTAAGGCCGGAAGACCAGTGCCTCGGTGCTGAAAAAAGATGTTATTCAACTGGAATCAAAATTTGAACAAAAATAAATTAAATAAAAAATAACGGCTAAACAAGTTACTCACTGCTCCAGGAGTAACCCCGTTTAAAGTTGCATAGTCCGATGGTTTTCAGTTTCTGTCATTTTCTGAGGTAAATATATTAGGTTGATCATAATCTACCTTACATTAGTTTCAAGTAACTTTTATTTTAAATGGCTAGCTTTTGAGAGATTTGAAGTACAAACACACTAAATTAATTTTGGCAAGCACACCCAAAAGTCTGAAGCCATAGGCTTCTGCAGTAACAGGTTCTGTAATGTATGGATGTATATAGGTACTGACCGGACCCAGTGAGACGAGGGTCACATGATGTGGTAAAGCATACAGTAATAAAGTGGCACTTGCCATCTACATCTCAGAGGAGACACATCTCTGCCTTCCATTTGTCCCAACACTACATGGTGTCAGATGTGGACAAGAACCAGTCATCATCATCATCATCATCATGCTGTCGGTCGCGATGCGATAAAGACAGCTTTCATTACTTGACTGCCACTCTCCATTTAGCTCTCTGCTGTGAGAGTTGTGTCAATGAGTCAGTCTTAATCTCTCTCAGGTTCAGGTTTCTCTTGATGGTATCATTTCATGAAAGCTGCCTCCAAAAGTGTTGAAGTGCTGCTGGCTTTTGCAAGTTACCAGTGGCACTCTCTAGGGGAGCAAATAGAGGTTTCACACTGGCAAGAACATGTCAAGACAGGCGCAAACTATTTGTCCCTCCAGTGGCTGGTCGGGAGATGTTGGGAGTTCCATACATCAACCGCCCTTAATGCTGCCACAGTGACATGGTTTTCTGTTTAGGGTTTGCTCCCTTAGCCTTCGGTTCTGTCAAGAACCTGTACCACAAGGCAGTGGTTTACAACTCTCTGAGGTATTGCTATACCTGCAATACCTGCATATACTGATTCCTATAACAGCTTAAAGCTAGGATTCCTTACACGCGGTATGCGGTATGGGGCATGCGGCATGCGGCATGCGGCATGCGGTATGCGAACGGGTTGGGTCCTTTCACCCACACCCACACACATAGTGTCAGGTTTCTGTAACACTGTTGTCTATGGGCATTCGCATTTGCATGCGCACCGATCGCTACATGGACCGATTCAGTATTCGCATGCCGCATGCCGCATGCCGCATACTGCGTGTAAGGAATCACCCCCATTGACTTAGATGCTTTTCGATTTTTTGCCGCATTCGCATTCGCATTCGCATTCACATACCGCATACCGCGTGTAAGGAATCCTAGCTTAATGCTTTACAAACATGGCATTTTGGACCGAGTTTCACTGCGCTGCCACCTAGCAAATTCCCAATGTTTTACTGCAACCAGTCAACATGTCAGGAATAGGACTAAAGCTGCCACCTCCGCTATGCTTAGAGGGGAACGTGGCATTGATCATGGTATGGAGCGTATAAGCTATACGCTGGCACAACATGGATAAGTGGAAAAAGTGACCGAGTACAATGTTGCACTTTTCTACATGTTGCGGGAGCGAAGGCACATAAAGTCCACCATACTATGAAATTCGAGAGCAGAGACTGTGACAAGATAAAACCATTAGTGGAAGCGTTCCAAAGGTACTGTAGCAGCAAGTCCAACTGAACAATTGTGCGTTATCAATTTTATATGTATAACCAAGGGACCGAGAGTATTGACACGTACATTAGAGAATTGCAGTACAGAGTAGAACAGTGTGACTTCGGCGAAACAGAAGACTCAATGTTATGTGACAGATTGGTGAGTGGAGTAAAAGACGATACACTACGTGACAAACTGTTACAAACACCCAATTTGTTGCTCAATCAACGCTTGAAATGTTGCCGCCTGAGTGAGCACAATTCGATGCACTTGCTAACAAGGCAAACAGGCATGCCGAAGCCGAAGTACATGCCGTAGGCCGTCATGAGACCAGTCGGACAAGCTCCCTGGCAACAGCACACCCGCCGGCACGCCCACCGGCAGCAACTCCTACGTGGAATAGGCGCCCCACGGAATCCAAACAAGCCAGCACATGCCCCCCCCCCCCCCAATGTAGCCAGTGTGGCTACCCGCACCTACGGCTAGAGGGCAAGCAATGTATCACGTGTGGAAAGATAGGTCGGTAGAAGCAGACAACGACAGAATACACCAGTGAACGCCCTGACAGGGACTCTCTTGAGGCTCCTTAAAGGGGCTGTCACATTACGACGCATCGGTCCAACATACGCCAACGTATGTGATTCTTGCCAGCTACGTCGGGATATGTCGTTATGCGTGCGTTAGGCGATCGCTTGTTGGTATACGTCAATGTATGCAGATGTTCGACGAGATACGCCGTTGCGCGTCAGGGCATTGGCAAAGTTTTGTGCATGCACAAAACTTTATACGTATGACAACGTTCGACACCATGTGGATTTGACGTCAGCCATATGTTATGTATACATTAGGCGTATGTCGATGTACTTTAGATGTATGTTAGACAAACTTTTTCACTACATTGTACTACGTTGACCTACATTAAAGGCAGTGGGAACGTACAGTCCGCGTACTGACAACATATAGATAATGTACATCTAACATACGTCTAACATACGTCTAACGTATGTTTAGAATTTCGTCAGCATATCTTGACATATGTAACATATGAGGCATAGTTCGATCGAATAACATATATAACGTTCACCGGCATTCTGCGAACATACAGTGAGTGTAATTCTAGCGTTTTTTGCCCAGAAGCACGTTAGCCATACATTGGTCATACGTTGGCCATACGCTATGTATACGGTATGCACACGTCCAACTTTTCCCCCGGCGCCGAAAAGTTTGACGCTTCTTGACGTAAAAAAGTGATTTTACACATTGGCCGCGCGTTTGTGAGATGCGTCGCAATGTAACGGCCTCAAACAACATTTGGTATATCGTTGAGTTTGGGCCACCCATGCCGGATGCACTCGGTCAACTTGTTCAGCCTACGGTCTTTGCGGTTTCTTGTGATATCTCATCGAGCTCATCTTCTGCGTAACATAAAGCTGCAATGGACAGGATTGCATCATATAAGTTTTCTGGTGTTGTTTGTGTTGAATGCGCTCACGAAACCCTGTCAGGATTCCTCCCTAAACAAAATTAATCTAAAAAAAGTTGGATTAGTGAGTGAGTTGGATCTGTTCTAAAAGCATTGCTGGCCTAGCCGACCACCATGACCAAAACTGTTATTTATTTAATTATTTGTTGTTGTACATTAAGCAGGAGAAATATCAATCATGGAAGCAATTGGTCTTCCTCATTCCACTGCTCCTTGCCATATCCATATATATATTTTTGAGTCAATCGTTTTGACTTGACCATGGGTTCGAACCGGGGGTTCAAATCTCACCTACAAAAAAAACGGAGACGATGCTCAAGCAGTGCCGGATTTAAATGAAGAGAGGCCATGGGCTACTGCACCTATGAGGCCCCTGGCAGCGTCCACAATATTATACAGCTTGGCCAGAGCCCCGCCTAGATTTTGAGTCCCTAGGCTTCAGCCTGCCAAGCCTATTGACAAATCCAGCACTGTGCTCAAGTCATTCGGCTTCAAACTAAAGTAAGGTAGATGATAACCATCAACCTACTATATTTGTCTCATAAAATGACAGAAACTCTCAAAACCATCGGATTCTGCAACTTTAGATATCACGTTGTGTAAATAATGAGTGATGTAGCTATTCATTATTTATGTTGGCCTCGCTAACATGGCTAATTTACTTATGAGGCACGGCCTTAAAAACAACATTTGGTATATCATGTTGGTGGCTCAATTCTCGCCCGGAGCTCAAGCTAGCAGGTTTGCTCTCTCAGTACGCACACTACCTAACAACGGCGCTTCACCATGTGGTCAGTGCTCCACAGCTCTAACTAACTACAGCAATGCCGCCTGCAAAGAAGAGACGAGGACACCCTCCACAGTCCACTTCAACTACAAGAACGTAGCCGATGAGGAGCGTTCGTCATGTCATGTTCAACAGCCAGACGAGGACTCTGACACCGAACCTGAGTGTTCAGCCCAGCACGTGCCACAGACTCCGGGCGCATCAGGAGCACGTAAGCTCGGAGAGCAACAAGGATGATTATGCAGCTCCACTAAGAGAACACGAGGATCTCAACAGCGCTATCTACAAGGCTTAATGTGCTAGAAAAGATTGTGGGCATGCCCAGTGCCCCCATGCCTGGTTCCCTGCCTTACTCCAGCACGAGGAGGATCTAGCGCTTATGGCAGTGACTTGGGACTGGCCCACGTGTCAGAGGTGGTCTGAAAAGGTCTTGGTAGCGGACGGGAGGCTTAGGGAGGGGTAGAGTAATCTGACAGCTATAGAAAATCTACAGCGCGATGTCTGTTCAGAGTCGGTGTGTGTGTTGCAGTCACGTGCTTCTGCTTCACACTCCTCTGATATGCCGAGGCACTCCTCCCTCCCCTCCGCCTCTCGGGCCTCTGCGTCTGCTTCTGCTCAGCCTTCCTCATCCTCTACCCCCATTAATTCAAGGGAAGAATATAATAGAGATGGAAAACCGTGCTACCTCTGGAATTGGGGTAAGGACTGCACATTCCAGTCCACCCACAGCACAGTTCCTGAGCGCTACCCGCACATCTGCGCATGGTGCACCTACAAATTTAAGCGAGTTCTCAAAAATCTAAGGTCACACTAATTACAGACTGCCTCAAAAAGAGGAAATTCCTTGATAAAAAATCCTCAACAGATACCTCTACTGATAATACCTCTGTAAGTTCTCATAATATTAATATTGTTGATGTTACGCACACTGTTGTTTCGCCTTGTACGCGTACTAAGCCCGACCTCGTAGCAGCGACCACATGGCCTCAAAGCCGCAACACACCATTAGCCCAGGTAGCTAAGCAACCACCAACCTCGCACCCGGGTGACCCAGTTCATGATTGTGACCTAGTCCTGCCTTCTCTTAAGCCGTCTTCAGCCGATAATATAACGACAGTACTTACTGATACTGTTCAACATCCCAAAAGTAGTAATGATGTAGAGGTAACACATATTTCACCTAAGGTTCACAACACACTGCAATTGTCTGAGATAAGTACTGATGTGGTAGATGGTAATGCCTTGTTACCTGCCGTCAGTGTCCCACCGTTACAGTTTGATTGGTTCGATACACTGATGGAAGTTACTCTGTCACTGCCTAATGATTGCCTGCCTATGAATTTCATTCCACCACCTACACCGTTAAATTTGAGAGAGTCGCTCTTGTCATTTTGGCCTGTGTCGACGGATACAGCCTGATTTCATTTAGGTATTTACAGGGACATTTATGAGAAAGTAAGAGTAACGGGTCTTCCCAACTACCTTCAGGCATGTATCTCACTACCGTCAGGTCGTAACATTCCTAACTGGTGCGCACTGCTATTAGATTATCGTGACACCTTGCTTGTTGACCACTTGGAATTTGGGTGGCCATCGGACTACATCAAAAATGCTATCCCAACACCTACACCTAAAAACCATTCCTCCGCAGCAGTATGCATATACACACGTTTATAACAACTGAGTTAGATCATGGTGCACTGCTAGGCCAGTTCGCTTCTCCGCCATTCATACCATGGTGCCAACTAAGTCCCATGATGATGAGGCCTAAAAAGAATTCATCTGCAAAAATAATTATTATAGACCTTAGCTTTCCACAAGGGAAAAGTGTCAATGCAGGAATTGTTAAAGGTTTCTATTTAGGTCATGCATTTCATTTTACCTTGTCCTCAGTTTCTACATTAACAGAGAGGCTGTCACTTCTAGGCCCGAATGCATGGCTTCGGGGCATGGACCTGGCACATTCGTACAGGCAACTTAAAGTCTGCACGATGTCTACACCATTATTAGGTAGCTCCCTTAATGAAAAAATGTATATAGACATAGCTCCACCTTTCTGTTGTCGCACTTCAGCTTTAGCTTGTGCTCGCATAACACGCGCAATAGTTTGGTTACTTAGACGAGAATGTTTCTTCTCGTTATGCTATCGAGAGCACTAAAGAAAAAACTATACAAGATTACGATAGATTTAGTACATTAACTGTAGAACTCGGCTTAGCATTAGCACTAGAGAAGTGCACACCTCCAACACCAGTAATAACTTGGCTAGGTTTCGTAATAAATACATCAAACATGACAGTGACACTACTGCCACAAAAAATCAAAGAAGTACTAACCGAATTCATAGCTTGGAAAACTAAAGTGACAGCTTCTAGGACACAAATTCAGAGCCTGGGAGGAAAGCTTCAACACTTGTCTAAATGTATTAAACCTGCCACACGTTTCTCCAACAGAGTCCTTGCAGCACATAGAACAGAGCCATATATGGGACAGCATGACTTTGATAAAGAACTCCTACTAGATCTCGAATGGTTTCAAGTCTTTGCCAAGTCCTAAAATGGGATTCAACTTCTTCCAAAATCACCACGCATGGATTGGTTAATAGAATGCAACTCCACTCTTAAAGCAGGAGGAGCATTCTCTCCAGACAAATTCTACTCAGCCGAGTATCAGGAAGACTTGTTAACATTACAACTCCCAATATCACAACTGGAAGCCCTGAATTTAGTGCATGCGGTAACACATTTATTGCCTCCTAACCCACAAGAGTACTTTGTTAAAGTTAACACAGATAACTTAGCATCGAAACAGGTGCTTGACTCAGGTAAAGGGAAAGACAGAACCCTATGCACCCAGCAGCTATGGCTACTTGCAGCTAAACTTAATTTTTATATAGAGATCAATCACAAACCAGGTGAAGAATTAGTCTTAGCGGATGCCTTAAGCAGGTCACACCATTCCGAAGAAAATAAAAAAGAAAGCAGCTAAACTGTGTAAATCTCTAAAATCTGGTAGAGATTCGTGTTGAAGTGAATATGAATATTTTACAATTTGAGATGTGAATGTTCTTCCACCTGGAAGATAGTAAACTATCTTCCAGGCTACTCGCTGAGGCACCATCGGTGGCTATTCACCCTGCATGCAACTCGCTTGTGCCCCGACCTTGGAAAAGCAAGGTGACACATGTAACTCTGTAATCAAATTCTGCACAGAGCACCGCGTAAACCCATGCCTACCAATTGTTTATGACATGTTATCGTTCCTCTTGTTTCTTAGTGACCGACTGAAGTTGCCGGGCAGTGTAATGAACTACTTCAGCTCCGTCAAGGTGTGGGTGGTTGCCGCCTCTGGTAATACTTCTATCTTTGCCGCACCCAAAATTAAAACTCTTAAAAGCAGTTTGTACCGAACCTCAGCTCATGTTCCCGAAAGAGCCCCCCCCACCCCCCCATGACAGCCCCAGACCTCCAAGATATAATTAAATTCCTGAGTACACTAACTCCAGTTCGACACGCCCTGATAGTTGTCTTACTTATAAGTTTTTTCATGATGGTAAGGCAGAACAACCTAGTTCCTACATCACTGTACCTGCTTAATGACCCTCACGTAATGAAGTTTAAAGATGTAAATCCTAAACTCGACTCACTTCAAGTAACAATCCGCTCTACCAAAACAAGATTAATCTCTGCCTCACCGATAATCTTTAGGCTTCCTGCCCTACCTCACTCCCCATATTGCCTGCTAGGGGCCTGGCTTAACTACATACAAAACACACGCCCACATGATGACTCTCCCGCCTTCCTCTTACCTGCTGGCCTTCCCCTCCTCACCGCCACCCTCACCAGAACTATCAAACTGTTCTCCTGTGCTGCATTTGCAGAAGACAAGGGCTTTACTCTGCACAGTCTTCGCCGGGGGGGCCGCTCAGGCTTGCCAAGGGACAGGCCTGACTATTGACAATATCATGGCCGCTGGCACATGGAAGAGCCAGGTGGTAAAAGTCCACCTAAAACCAATCCACATCAGTGCCGCACCAGCAGCACTTGGGCAATTTTGGGGTTGAGGGCTGTTCTTGTCATTTAACCGTTATCTCTGTTAAATAATGTTTCAATTTACATTCAATAACTGTGTCGATCTTTTTGCCTTGTTAAGTGAATTATTGATGTTGGCCTCGCTTTCATGGTTAATTTACTTACTAGGCAACTTGTCACGTGACCCTTCTTGCTGCATCAGACAACATGTGGTGGCTCGCTTCTCGCCCAGAGCTCAAGCTAGCAGGTTGGCTCTCCCACCCACACACCCTATCTGGGGTTGAGCGCTGTTCTTGTCATTTAACCATTATGTGTGTTACAATCATGAAGTTTAGTCATTAAGTCATATATCTCAGTTCTTGTTCTATATACGATTAATGCTTAACTAGTTCATTATCAAACTCTGCTCTTGTTAAACTTGATATTCATGATGATATTAGACCTCTACCAATCACTTGCAATTGATGATATAGGCCCTGTCGCCGACTTGCCACTAAAAAGCACAACTTCGTTAAAGTCACAGACTTGTTTTTATTATGAAATAAATAATGTTTCAATTTACATTCAATAATTGTGTCCATCTTGTTGCCTCGTTAAGTGAATTACTGCTATGTTGGTTACTTTGAGTAATGGAATAATAACATGGCAGATGACCTGAAACAGGGGAAAAGGGACGGGATGGCTGAATGAGTTAGAGCATCCGTCTCCCTTGTTGGTAGATCAGGGGATCCTGGGTTCGAATCCTGGTCAAGACAAACCAATGACTTAAAATTTGATACTTGTCGCTTCCTAGCCAGGCGCTCGGCATTATTAGAATAGGGCAAGAAGCAGTAGAATGAGGAAGACCTATCATCCACGACTGAAATTTGCCGCAACAAGCAAAGCTTCAAACAGTACAAAATAGGGCACTCAGGACACTTTACAAAGGCCAAAATCTACCCGCAGAAGAAGTACATGCTAAAGCTGGAATAGACAAACTAGAGACAGGGCACAAAAGGAATCTCTTAGGACTCATGTACAATAGAGCCCAAGACACAATATATATCGACACAAGTATTCACAATACTAGGGCAGCAGACGGCAACCTCTTGAAAATTCCCTATCCAAGGACTAACAAGTTCAAAAGAGCACCTATTTATCAGGGAAGCCAACCCTGGAACAAACTCTCTGCCAAAACCAGCAATGCAACAACCTACCTGCAATTTAAATCTAGATTTAAGGTTGAGTACCCAACATAGACATACATTAATAAACCTACCTGGATAGACCACAAAAGATGAGAACCTCTCTATACAGACCCCTCCACAGATCGACCACTCCCCTATAGCGATCGCTTTATTTGGGTCCCAACAATACCATTGTAACCATATTCTAACTCTCTAAACCGACCACCTCCCTAAATAGACCACTTAAAGTCGGTATCATGGTCTGTCGATTTAGAGAGGTTTTACTGTATATAATTCCTCCAGTGTGTGTGGCGTGAGGGGGGCCCCCGCCCACCAATTACCCTGACAGCTGGGGGGGGGGGCGCTCCACCAATGCGCTAAGGATGAATAGATATATAAAATATATGTTCCCTTTTCATTTATACTCGTATAATGCGCTATAAATCAAATATATATATATGTATATATATATAAATAACTATTATCGATCTCCAGCATTTGCTGGTGTCCAAAGCGCGAGAGCCTGCATCCCGAAGAACTGCCACCAGTCGGCTCCAGGGGGCGCCACCAACAGCTGCCTGGGACCATGCGGAAGGCTGCAAAACCGCGCATGCGCGTGAGCGAAGACGCTGGGTGGTGACGTCATCAGGGAGGCAGGCAGGTGGTCTCTGCAGGACGATGGTACCCGGCAGTGTGGGGCTGCTCCAGCCCGCTGCTGCTGCTGCTGCTGCTGACAGGAAACTAATGTTGCATGTGGTTCCTTCCTGCAGGTACCAGCGCATTTTGAGTAGTAAGACATAGTTCGGGTACCAGAACTCGGGAACGGATGAGTGAGTGAGTGCGTGAGTGACTGAAGAGTGTCAGGCGAGGAGCAGACTCAAGCACATCACTGCACAAGGTAGGCTTTGTTTCCTAATTACATACTGTCCTGATGTGACCTTAGATGTTGCCAGGACGGAAAACTCAAACAAAGAAACAAACGAATTACAAAATGTTGTGGACGTAGATTTCCCGAAGAAAAAAAAGCTCATTTTAAATTAATCTATTGATTAGAATATTGGAATCTATTCAATTTTCATGGAACTAACAGAACAGATTTATTTTTTATTTTTGGGGGTAGATTAGTTGATTAAACAGGGGAAATTTCAATTGTGGGCGATTGGTCTGTCTCATTCCACTGCTCATTGCCCTATCCTAATAACAGGGATGAAAATGGTCTCTGCGGAAAAAGCGGAAATGCCGATGTTCTCCCATAAGTTTAGCATTGTCAGGGAATCACGGAATATTTCTGGAAGTTGGGTTTCATATATATACGCTGATAGTGCTGCACCGTTTGAAGCATGTATTAGTAGTACATTTTACAGTGATAGTGCTGCGGCATTTGGAGCATTTATTAGTAGTATACACTGATAGTGCTGCAGTGTCTGCACCACATATTAGTATACGCTGATGGTGCTGCGGGATTGAAAAATCCCGGAAATCCGCGAAATCGCGGAGATCTTTCATCCCTGTAATAATGCTGATTGCCAGGTTAGGAAGCGACAAGTATAAATTGTTAAGTCATTGGTTTGACTTGACCGGGGTTAGAACCCACAACCTACCAGAATGGGAGACGGACACTCAACTCATTGCTTAAAATTGCATAGTCCGATGGTTTTGAATTTCTGTATTTTTTCTGAGATAAATATATTAGATCGACCACTAGTATCTACTTTACATTAGTTCAAAGTTACTTTTATTTTAAATGGTAAACTGTTGAGATATTTTGAGTGCAAACATAGAAAATTAGTTTTGGCAAGCTTGCCAAAACTCTGACACGATAGACTTCTGCAGTAACAGGTTCGGTTAAATTGACTCAGTATTGCCTTCTGCACAGAAACAAATGCTTAATAAGTGCATCAGTATCTAAGTTAGATATGTAAAATCAAATCTAGATAATTGGTTTGGTTTTGAAAATTTGAAATTTCATTGGACTATGCAGCTTTAAGTCATGTGCAAGGCTAGGTAGTGACAAGTATCAATTTTGTAGGTCATTGGTTTGACTTGGTTAGGGTTCGAACTCACTATAAAAACACGGGTCTCTGCCGCTGTGAGAACCCTATGTGATTACAATACTCTCCCCCTTCATTCAACCTGTGATGCAATTTAGCCTGATCAAATTAACCATGTCTATAAAGAGGAAGGAAAACTAGTCACAATGATGAACAGTGAATAAGTTGTGCTTTATTGGCAGCAACTCCTGTCATCCCCCATTCATGTGACCTAGCACCTGTACTCCTCCTATACTGCCCACACTATGTCTCATAGTCTTTTAGCCTGTATGTTGAACCAGTGCCCACAACCCATGGGACAGGAGTCCTATGGTTGTGGATACACTCAATTAGAATAGCTGAATTTTGATAGCATCAGACAGAGTGTCTGGGGTCCTGCTCAGAAGTTGGTCTGTCGCACTCAAGAGCCAGGATGAGAGTCATTTTCCTTCAGTGTGTCTGAAGCAAACTCATGAATAATCAATTAGCTGAGACTAGTGTGTGGGTCAGGATAGGCCAAGAGAGTCAGGTGACCAGACCTTCCCCAACCAGCCAATGAGACACCTCCCCACAGACTGGGTGGGTGACCACCCCATTAGGGGCTGTCACTCAAGCCATCTGCAGGTGGTGCACTCTATACATATGCTAATGAGGCTGGTGGGTCAGTCGGTGGTCTTGGGTGGACAGGATGTTGCAACAGTTACAGATTTATATATAGTAAAATCTTTCTTTTCCTCTTTTGTATTCTTTATGAACACCAAGAGAACATTTCAACCATCATGTACTGTTTCTTACAAAGGAACTCTTTTCATTAACTCCAAACATCATATATAACAGATAGCTTACTCTATTCAGCATCATGTACATTTCCATCAACTCCACTCTTAGTAGATAACATATAGTTTACCTCACTCAGTATCATGTACAATGGGAGTGGACTTTTGTTGACTTTAGTTTACTTTTAGTTTACATACTATCAGTCCCACTCCAGCATCCAAGAATAATAATGCTCTCTGCCAATATATAATTCTTAACCGAAAATCCGTATATTTTTACATCACGATCTCCCGCATTGGAAGACGGCGAGTAGTATTAGCAATGTTTCTTCAGAGTTGCTTATTTACAAGGATTGGCACATTACCGTAAATTGTTTGCCTACTGTGCTGTGTAAATGTTGGAGTTAGTTAAACTATCGAGCATCATGCATTATACAGATTTCGTCTGTCTATTCTGACAGAAATAAAGTGCCTCTAGTTTCCACTTTATCTTGACCTTGAGCCAATCAATCCTTGCCCTTCCCTGGGAATATTGAGCACCAATATTACTAGGGGAGGGCAGATTTCTATTTGTCCCCCTGAATTTCACTTGTAATCTTCCTTATTTTATACTCACACAATTTGTTATCATCATCATCATCATCATCATCATCATGCTGTCGGTCGCGATGCGACAAAGACTGCTTTCATTACTTGACTGCCGCTCTCCATTTAGCTCTCTGCTGTGAGAGTTGTGTCCATGAGTCGGTCTTAATGTCTCTCAGCTTCAGGTTTCTCTTGATGGTATCTTTGAACCGGAGACGGGGGCGCCCTCTCTTTCTGTAGCCAAAAGACAGTTGAGAATAGAGGATCTGCTTTGGTAGCCTGTCTGATGACATCCTCATGAGGTGTCCAGTCCACCGGAGATTCTTTTTGATCAGAAGATCTTCCATAGAGGGCAGCCCCATCCGTTCGAGTATTTCCTTATTCGTCACTTTGTCCTTCCAGGTTAGCCTCATGATTGAACGCAGATGTCGCATCATGAAGGCATGCAGCTTTTTCACCTGCTGTCTGTACGCTGTCCAGGCCTCGGCTCCGTATAGTAGGGTGGATAGCACGATTGCGCGGTAGATCTTACCTTTGACTCGAATGGACACATGGTGGTTGTTCCAGAGTCTCTGGCGTAGTCGGCCGAAAGATGCGCTAGCCTTGGCCATCCTCCTCTGTATCTCAGCATCAATGCGTCCATCACTTGATATTGTGCATCCGAGATAGGTGAATTCCGGAACAGAGTTCAGCTTGTTTCCGTCAACCATGATCTCCTCCTCTCGGGTTCTTGTAGAGTTGGGTTGGTAGAGCACCTCCGTCTTCTTGATGTTAATTTTCAGGCCAAACTTCTTTGATGCATCGGAGAAAGCGTCCACTATTTTCTGGGTACATTTCATGAAAGCTGCCTGCAAAAGTGTTGAAGTGCTGCTGGCTTTTGCAAGTTACCAGCGGCACTCTCTCGGGGAGCAAATAGAGGTTTCACACCGGCAAGAACATGTCAAGACAGGCGCAAATCTATTTGTTATACACCATATATATACTAGTGTTCATTTGTTCAATGGAAAAGTTCAAGCCATATTCTGCATGTCGGTGCTTACTCTCACTTGGCGGACAAGGCTTATTTCGAACGATGATACACCACACTATTATTTTGCATGTATTCACTGCAAATATCTCCAAAATAAACCCTCTAAAATAAAATGAAGTTCCATCAAGCTGAAGTAAAAGTAGATTATAATTATCAACCTAACATAATTATCTTTAAAACATAACGTAATGGGCTAATTAATACACATGTATACATGTATGTAAGTATGTATACAACATATTATAATCTATGAATTATCTAACTTTGCCATATGTAATTCAATTCAATTCTTTATTTCAGACTCAGGATTATGGTAGTTACATAATTTGGTCCATAGTAGGTAGACATAAAAATAAATGTGAATAACATTGAAGTAATAGTATGAATACTACCATACTAACCATTATCAAAATGTTGCTCTAAATACAGTAGTTTGTACCAATGCCTCCATATGGGAGTAAGTGTTGCAATGATTAATGTTGTTATTTCAGTTGACTTGAGCGAGCTGCTGATGACAATATCAGACTACATATACAGTAAAACCTCTCTAACCCACCACCTCCACACATCGACCACTCCCCTAGATCGATCGCTTCAGTTGGTTCCCAACAATACCATTGTAACCATATTCTAATTTCCTAAACCGAGCACCTCCCTAAACCGACCACTTAAAGTCGGTCCCAAGGTCGGTCGATTTAGAGAGGTTTTACTGTACATCTATTGTAAATAACTCTATTGTGACATGGTTAGAAAACTAGTGCCACGGTGCTGACAAAAGACTTTATTCAATGAATAAATTATGTATATGGTAGAACCCCAAAATACTCTGATTATGCGGCTTTAATTATTTTGCTTTGACTCAGTGGTGGGTTAGATTAAAAGGGTGAGAATCAGTAGAATGGACATGATGTCTCTGACAAGCGCCCCTTTGGCTTCCACTACACGATGCCTGTTCCAGACCCTCTAGTTAGTTAAAGCTGCATAGTCTGATGAAAACATCAATTTTCAAAACCAAAACATTTATCTAGATCTCCATATCTAACTTAGATACAGTGCACTTATTAAACATTTGTCGCCACATATAATGGAATACTGAGGCAATTTAATAGACCCTGTAGCTACAGAAGCCTATGGTGTCAGAGCTTTGGGATGCTTGCCAACATTAATTTTGCATGCATTTTGCACTTCAAATATCTCAAAGGTTTGCCACTTAAAATATAAGTTACTTGAAACTAAAATAAGATAGATTATAATGATCAACCTAATATATTTATCTCAGAAAATGACAGAAACTGAAAACCAGTGGACTATGCCACTTTAAACCAGAGATGGTTTAATTATGGAGGCGTCTCCTGCAAGGCCTAATATGGCAACACCAGTAATAGGCTGTTTTCCGCCATGCCCTCTGACGACAGGCACAAGAACTAATGTTGGCTACCAGAAAATGCTTTCCAAGATCGATTGATTGATTGATTGGTGGTTGCTTTACGCCGTTTCGGCAGCATAGGCCATATTCACGGCGAGAAATGTTTGTTTTTTGTTCAAACCACCGATTTTACATGTAAAAGCAGACAATCAATGATGTGCCAATAGGCACTCATTAAATTAGAAAGCTCACAATCATATATTTGTGGTCAAGGGAAACAAATTCCCATAGAAAAAGAAAAGTTTGATTAATAATTGATAGAATTTATTTAATAAACTATATGAGGTGGTACAGTCCAGCTGCCCTCAAAAAGGCTAAAATGTTTTCTTGTTTTACTCTAGTAAAAAGGTCACGCATACTGTCTGCAGTGTAGAAATGTTGGCGCAGGGCCAAAAAATCAACGCAACTTAGTAAAATGTGTTTGAGTGTTAGCAGGGACTGACACCCAATACATTCAGGGGGAGGTTCCCCCTTGAGCAGAAAAGCATCTGTAAGCCACGAGTGGCCAATACGGCAGCGGCTAAGGACCACTTGGTCCCGCCGACCTCCCGCATGAATCTGTCGTGGCTTTTCCCAAGATGGTGATTGGCATCAATCAGTGTAGCGTGAAACAAATTGCATTTTTTTATGTCTGCCTCCCCGCAATTCCCCACCCACAAGTCTATGCAATACTGCATTTGGTTAAAGTTGCATAATCCAATGATTGTGAGCTTCTGTCATTTTCTGAGATAAGTATATTAAGTTGATTGTTATAATTTACCTTACATAAAGGCCCTGTCACACATCACCGGATTGGGGGAAACGGAAAGAAACCAAACAAAGTCCGTTGATGTCCGGTTTGTGTCTGTACAATTTTGAACATGCACAAAACTTGGAATGGATGCCACCGGATTGACGTCTATGGTTCTTTTCCGGTTTGAGTTTGTTTCATCCATTGGCTATCCGTTTATGTCCGTTTCATGTCCATTCGTCCACCGTCCTTTGACCCAATATCGCAAAATTTTGACACATTTTAATACATTTTGATACTTATCACGCCCGAACACCACCGGACTAGACAATTCTGCCCGTTGCTCAATCCGGCGAGGTGTGACAGCCGCTTTAGGTTGAAGCACCCTTTATGTTAAATGGCGAACTTTTGAGAAGTGCAAGCATACAAAATTAATGTTGGCAAGCATACCAAAACTCTGACACAGATAGACTTCTGTAGTAACAGGTTCTATTAAATTGGCTCGGTATTCCATTTTATGCGGTGACAAATATGTTATAAGTGCCCCAGCATCTAAGTTAGATATTTAGAATCAAATCTAGATCACTGTTTTGTTTAAAGCTGCATAGTCCGATGAAATATAAAATTATCAAAACCAAACCAATTATCTAGATTTGATTTGACATATCTAACATACTGATGCACTTATTAAGCATTTGTTTCTGCGTAGAAGGCAAAACTGAGTCAATTTAACAGAACGTGTTACTGCAGAAGTCTATGGTGTCAGAGTTTTGGCAAGCTTGCCAAAACTAATCTTCCATTGTTTGCACTCAAAATATCTCAAAAGTTTACCATTTAAAATAAAAGTAACTTTGAACTAATGTAAAGTAGATATTGTGATTGATCTAATATATTTATCTCAGAAAAAATACAGAAATTCAAAACCATCGGAGTATGCAACTTTAAACAAATTGTCACCGGAGTTTTAAGGTCGCCATGACACACTCACTCAAATCACATCTAAGTCACTGAAAGTTTCCACTTACTCCGACACATTCACACACTCACATTCATACTAAAACATCCACTCACACACATTCACGAGATTCCTGACATCCCAGATCATAGACACTTACAAACATTCACACATCCACCCACACACTCACACACCCTAACACACATTTACACATTCACTCACTCACACCCACACACCAAGACACACAATCATTCACACACTCACTCACACACTCTCACATAACTACTCACCCATGCACGTACACCCCACTCACACATACACTTACCCACCAACCAACACACTCACACACATTCTCATACAACAATTACATTTACTGACGCCAACTAACCTACTCATTTTTACCCACCCACCCTCGCCCTCACACCCCACCCAAACTCACACTCACACCCCACCCACCCTCACACCCCACCCACACTCACCCTCACACCCCACCCACCCTCACTCTACACCCCACCCACACTCACTCTCACACCCCACCCACTCACCCTCACACCCCACCCACCCTCACCCTCACACCCCGCCCACACTCACATGTATGGTCACCCACAGACTCACCTAATCATACACACTCATTAACACATCCATTCCCTAATCACATATCCATGTAATCACCTACCGACTCACAGTTTCACCCACACACCCTCCCACTCACTCATCAACACTGACCCACCTACTCACTCACAGCCACACTTACCCACTCACCCCATCAACACTCACCCACCTACTCACTCACTTCCACACTTACCCATGCACCCCATCAATACTCACCCACCTACGCACTCACAGCCACACTTACCCACTCACCCCATCAACACTCACCCACCTACTCACTCACATCCACTTACCCACTCACCCCATCAATACTCACCCACCTACTCACTCATTTCCACACTTACCCACTCACCCCATCAACACTCACCCACCTACTCACTCTCAGCTACACTTACCCACTCACCCCATCAACACTCACCCACCTACTCACTCATTTCCACACTTACCCACTCACCCCATCAACACTCACCCACCTACTCACTCTCAGCTACACTTACCCACTCACCCCATCAATACTCACCCACCTACTCACTCACATCCACACTTACCCACTCACCCCATCAACACTCACCCACCTACTCACTCACATCCACACTTACCCACTCACCCATCAACACTCACCCACCTACTCACTCATTTCCACACTTACCCACTCACCCCATCAACACTCACCCACCTACTCACTCACATCCACACTTACCCACTCACCCCATCAACACTCACCCACCTACTCACTCACAGCTACACTTACCCATTCACCCCATCAACACTCACCCACCTACTCACTCTCAGCTACACTTACCCACTCACACCAACACCCACCCACCTTCTAGATAATTGTAAACCTAAACTCGCAGCACACCTAGTCGCAGAAATACGATAAGCATCGCTTGCCCTATACAAACAAGTGCCATGCATAATATTTCAGCCATATATCCACATAGCTATATCATTCTTTATTTATGCATAGAACAACAATGCGGATCCAATATATGGGCCCTATTTCCATATACCTCTATCATTCTTTATTCATGCATAGTTTGTTTGTTGTTGCTTTACGTCCTAGCAACATCGAAGTTCATATCAGGACGGGTGCGACTTGTGACAGTATGCACTCATGGCGATTTTATAGTGCTGCCCCACTGGGAAATCAGGCCACCGGCACCATGACCCAATATCCCACTCAGTCACATTATCCTGATACCGAGTGAACCAGTCCTTTCCCTATTCTAATAATGCCAAGCACCAGGCTAGGAAGCGACAAGCATAAATTTTAAAGTCATTTGTTTGACTTGACCGGGAACCAAACTTGCAAACTCCCGATCTTCCACATGCAATGCCTGTCCTCTACCGATTCGGCCACCACGCCCAGTTTATTTATGCATAGAACACGAATGTGGATCCAATATATGGTCCCTATATCTGCATACCTCTAGCATTCTCTACTCATACATAGAACACGAACCAATATATGGTCCCTCTATTCACATACCTCTAGCATTCTCTACTCATACTAGGTACTCCAAAGTGGGTGTATACGGTGTCCGCAGTGCGAAATTTGACATATTTTAACCCTTTTTAAAACACTTCAATCTCCACTAGTTCTGCTTTGTTTGAAATAAAAATTATATGAAATTAAGGCTTGTTCTTTTGTCTTTTAGGGTATCTGATTTTTAGTTAGCATTATGAAATAAATTAGAGTCAATGGAAACTTTTTTGGGGGTACCATCGGCAGCTCTGTGCATGCTCGCCGAGTTTGTTTTCATCCAGTCTGAGCAACTCCCTTCCCTAAATTTGATACCTTGGTGAGCAAAGTGACCTGAGCTAAAAATAACCACCAATGAAAGACAGAGAAGAAACTAGGCTTCATTAGCATATCAAGCATGGCTGTTTTTAAGTGGGAAATTTGATTGAACTGAAGGAGTGAAAACATTAAGACATCAATCCTCCTTGATAATTGATCAGGATCGTGCTGAAAATTATATCATCAGAAAGCTCACGCCTTCCTCTACCTAACCAGAACAATATTTGGTTGAGATCTATATCATGCTCATCAAGGTTGGTCTGAGAAGTGACTGCTGCAAGAATGTGGCTGTTGTCAGCTTGTGATGCCTAAAACTGAATTTTGTCTTTCTTTCTCTGATCAGTTAGAGAATTATGTCATCATGTAGAGCTTTTAATTCTGGTTATTTTAGTTTAAAGATTGCAGTGATAGGACAATTAGAACTGGAGTTATGCTATTTTTCTTAATTTTACTGAATTTATTATTGGTGGTTGCTGGAAATTAAGGAATTTAGCAAGTTTGACATGAAATTTCAGAAATAATACTAACAGGGATGGTCTGTAAAAAATTGAGCTTCTTAGTTGTACTATAGAGAATGAGATTATTTAATATTGGACAGATAATATGCAAAATAGCTTCCATGTGGGACCCTAAAAACCAATATTTGGCTAATTTGGAAATGTGCACAAATCGGGGTAAAAAAATCAATCTTTAAACATTCATAACTTTGCAGCTATTCAATCGATCTAAATGATTTTTTATATCACTGAGATCCGATTTAAAAGATCTGTACAGATATATAACTTGTAATACTGACCTGTTGAAAAAAAAAATCACTTTGGAGTACCTACTCATACATATAACGCAAACCAATATATGGTCCCTATATCCGCATACCTCTAGCATTCTCCACTCATACATAGAACACAAACCAATATCTGGTCCCTATATCCGCATACCTCTAGCATTCTCTACTCATACATAGAACACAAACCAAAATATGGTCCTTATATCCACATACCTCTAGCATTCTCTACTCATACATAGAACACAAACCAATATATGGTCCTTATATCCACATACCTCTAGCATTCTCTACTCATACATAGAACACAAACCAATATATGGTCCCTATATCCGCATACATCTAGCATTCTCACTCAACATAACACAAACCAATATATGGTCCTTATATCCACATACCTCTACCATTCTCTACTCATACATAGAACACAAACCAATATTTGGTCCCTATATCTGCATACCTCTAGCATTCTCTACTCATACATAGAACACAAACCAATATATGGTCCCTATCATACTCGCATCCACATACACCTCTACGCATACTCTCTACTCATACATAGAACACAAACCAATATATGGTCCTATATCCACAACCTCTACATTCTACTCATCTAGAACACAAACCAATATATGGTCCCTATATCTGCATACCTCTAGCATTCTCTACTCATACATAGAATACGGACCAGCATATGGGACCTATATTCATATAACTCTAGCATTCTCTACTCATACATAGAACACAAACCAATATATGGGACCTATATTCACATATATCTAGCATTCTCTACTCATACATAGCACACAAACCAATATATGATCCCTATATCCACATACCTCTAGCATTCTCTACTCATACATAGAACACAAACCAATATATGGTCCCTATATCCGCATACCTCAGGCATTCTCTACTCATACATATAACATGAACCAATATATGGTCCCTATATCCGCATACCTCTAGCATTCTCTTCTCGTACATAGAACACAAACCAATATATGGTCCCTATATCCACATACCTCTAGCATTCTCTACTCGTACATAGAACACAAACCAATATATGGTCCCTATATTCATATACTTCTAGCATTC
Source organism: Branchipolynoe longqiensis (assembly GCA_030323885.1). Taxonomy (NCBI): domain Eukaryota; kingdom Metazoa; phylum Annelida; class Polychaeta; order Phyllodocida; family Polynoidae; genus Branchipolynoe; species Branchipolynoe longqiensis. Next base: position 54,264 of record JASIRB010001174.1, on the reverse strand, counting down.
TCTATTTATAACACATACAATACCTCCAGCTCGATATATTCATTGTATCGTACTTTTATATATGTCTATTTTTCCCTCATAACCCTCTACTATGGGCGATAAAGGGGGGTTACTCAGACTTGAATGCCTGTGCTGTTAGGTGGGTTCACTTCTAGGTAAATTTATCTTTTTTGTTGTCGCTTTTTATGATTTTTTATTATTATTAAACGTGAGCATATGGTTCATTATTCACTCACCGAACCTTCAAAGGTGAATCCATTCTCTGCACTTGCTATGAACCATCATGAATAATTCAAATATGAATAAGATAACGAAAACGACCATTAATCTAAATCTTATTCTAGATCTAAATCTAGGTTGTTCTAGATATAAAAAGCAAACATCAAAAGTGTTGAGAGGAACTTGTTTCAAAGAAATTAATTTGTTTAAAGTTTGAATTAAATGGAATACCTTGCCTATTTAAAGTATTGTGGTATTTGGTATTTCTACTCTATTTTCCTGTAGTTTTGTGTTGGCTTCTGGGGTTTTGGCTGCTACTGTGCTAGCCAATTCATTAGTTCTGAAGCCCTACCCAAAATGACACATCCTTGCGTCTGCCATCAGATGGTGGGTTGGTGGAGGGAGCTGTTTGTTATTTTAATTTTGTGCTAACAAACATCTAACTAAGTCAAAGTTTCCTCTCGTCTTTGTTTTTCTCTTTATATTCTAGGATTGATGCCTGAATTGACGTCTGTCTGTATGGAGAATCGTCAGAATGACACTGGATCTGTCCATACACAGTCTTCAGAATGACACTCTGCCTATGTACAGAATCTTCAGAATGACACTGTGACTGTCCATATGCAGAATCTTCAGAATGACACTCTGCCTATATGCAGAATTTGCAGAATGACACTGTGACTGTCCATATGCAGAATCTTCAGAATGACACTCTGCCTATATACAGAATCTTCAGAATGACACTGTGACTGTTCATATGCAGAATCTTCAGAATGACACCTAGCCTATATGCAGAATCTTTAGAATGACACTGTGACTGTCCATACGCAGAATCTTCAGAATGATACTCTGTCCATATGCAGAATTTGCAGAATGACACTGTGACTGTCCATACGCAGAATCTTCAGAATGATACTCTGCCTATATGCAGAATCTTCAGAATGACACTGTGACTGTCCTTACACAGAATCTTCAGAATGACACTCTGCCTATATGCAGAATCTTCAGAATGACACTCTGCCTATATGCAGAATCTTCAGAATGACACTGTGACTGTCCATATGCAAAATCTTCAGAATGACACTCTGCCTATATGCAGAATCTTCAGAATGACACTGTGACTGTTCATATGCAGAATCTTCAGAATGACACCTAGCCTATATGCAGAATCTTTAGAATGACACTGTGACTGTCCATACGCAGAATCTTCAGAATGATACTCTGTCCATATGCAGAATCTTGCAGAATGACATTGTGACTGTCCATACACAGAATCTTCAGAATGATACTCTGCCTATATGCAGAATCTTCAGAATGACACTGTGACTGTCCTTACACAGAATCTTCAGAATGACACTCTGCCTATATGCAGAATCTTCAGAATGACACTGTGACTGTCCATATGCAAAATCTTCAGAATGACACTCTGCCTATATGCAGAATCTTCAGAATGACACTCTGCCTATATGCAGAATCTTCAGAATGACACTGTGACTGTCCATACGCAGCATCTTCAGAATGATACTCTGCCTATATGCAGAATCTTCAGAATGACACTGTGACTGTCAATACACAGAATCTTCAGAATGACACTCTGCCTATATGCAGAATCTTCAGAATGACACTCTGCCTATATGCAGAATGTTCAGAATGACATTCTGCCTATATGCAGAATCTTCAGAATGACTCTCTGCCTATATGCAGAATCTTCAGACTGACGGTGCCTATATGCAGAATTTCGAGAATGACATGGTGACTGTCCCTACGCAGATCTTCAGAATGACACTCTTACTATATGCAGAATCTTCAGAATGACACTTTGCCTATATGCAGAATCTTCAGAATAACACTGTGACTGTCCATATGCAGAATCTTCAGAATGACACTCCATCTATATGCAGAATCTTCAGAATGATAATGTGGCTATATATTTGCAGAATCTTCATAATGACACTCACTCTATATGCAGAATCTCCAGAATAACACTCTGTCTATAGCAATAATCTCCAGAATGACATTCTATCTTTACACAGAATCTCCAGAATGACACTTTGGCTTCTTCCAGTTCCATAAACCCAACCAGAGCCTCGTCATGAACTTCCGCTGGTTGTGGGTTTTTCTCAGCAGCGTGGCGCTGGTTGGTGGATTCAGCGTGCTGCTCGGCTTCATCAACCTCTTCGCTGTTCCGCACATGCTCACTGGGGACTTCCTGCCCGCCGTGTGCACGCTCGTGTCCATACAGATCACCGCCGATGACATCAACAACCATCAAAGTCGGAGCACAGTATCGTCAACAGTTAATAACAATATCACCACGTCAAAGATTCGTTCTAAAAACGAACAAGGTTACACTGGCGACGAACAAGAACTGGAGAACGGTGAAACTCGAACAAAACAATCGGCCTATTTAGGCCTACATTCCTTGTCCACAGCCGCAAAGGTCAAGGTCATCGGCGAGGCTTCAGGAAGGAAGCTTGGAATCGGTTCTGACGGAGAAGATGGCGCTGATGGAGGGTTTCGGCAATATTGTGTGAATTGCACTGCAGACGTGGCGTTCAGCAAGTTTAGATCTAGGCCTAAATCGCGGGTTATTTCCCATACCACGCCGCTGTATTGGAATGGTGTCGAAGCGACTGGAGTCGACGGGGACAGGCTCAGCGTGGTAAACAAAACAACACCGGTGACGTCATCGTCCTGTGTCGCGGTGAATGTGACGTACGAGGATGTTGACGGTAACGTCGTACAAGGAGGCGGGGTGTTCGAGACTGCATGGAACTACTACAGAGTTGTGTACGGGCCTGAGAAGGTAAGGCAATAGATCAACCCTTTTAAACTTTAAAGTGCCAGTTACATGTAACATGATCAACACAACTTTACTTATTCAACACAACTTTATTTATTCAACATCATTTTATTTATTCACAATTATCATGATTGGTGCGACTCCCTTAAGGGGCTTCCACACACGGCTTTACGTATTGACAATTACGATGCATTGGGCGACTCCCTTAAAGGTGCTGTAACATGACGCAAGCGTAGCGTATGCGAGCGTATGTGTAGCGTATGGTAGCTATCTTACGTATGGAGCGTATGGGAGCTACTAGACTTCTATTGACATTTTGGGGCCCTAGGCCCAACACAGGTCTGTTACTTTTCAATATCAGAGTAGCACTCAAAGGGACCGACGATTTTATGCACAATTTCGTGATGGCAGCCCTAAGCATCATTTACTTATTCACAATTATCATGATTGGTGCGACTCCCTTAAAGGGCCACCAACACAACTTTACTTATTTACAATTATCATGATTGGGGCGACTCCCTTAAAGGAGCAGTAACATGATCAGCACAACTTTACTTATTCACAATTATCATGTTGGTGCAACTCCCTTAAAGGGACACCAACACAACTTTACTTATTCACAATTATCATGATTGGGGCGACTCCATTTAAGGGGCACCAACACAACTTTACATATTCATGATTATCATGATTGGGGTGACTCCCTTAAAGGGGCACCAACACAACTTTACAACTTTACTTATTCACAATTATCATGATTGGGGTGACTCCCTTAAAGGGGTAGTAACATAACCAATACAACTACTTATTTACAATTATCATGATTGGGGTGACTCCCTTAAAGGGGCACCAACACAAATTTACTTATTCACAGTTATCATGATTGGGGCGACTCCCTTAAAGGAGCGGTGACATAACCAACACAACTTTACTTATTCACAATTATCATGATTGAGGCGACTCCCTCAAAGGGCACCAAGACAACTTTACTTATTCACAAATATCATGATTGGGGCGACCCCCTTAAAGGGGCACCAACACAACTTTACTTATTCACAATTATCATGATTGGGGCGACTCCATTTAAGGGGCACCAACACAACTTTACATATTCATGATTATCATGATTGGGGTGACTCCCTTAAAGGGGCACCAACACAACTTTACTTATTCACAATTATCATGTTTGGGCGACTCATTAAGGGGACCACACACTTTACTATTCACATTATCATGATTGGGTGACTCCCTAAAGGCACCAACACAACTTTACTTATTCACAATTATCATGATTGGGGTGACTCCATTAAAGGGAGCTACCAACAACTACTATTCAAATCATGATTGGGGACTCCCTTAAGGGCACCAACACAATTACTTATTCACAGTTATCATGATTGGGGCGACTCCCTTAAAGGCGGTGACATACCACACAACTTTACTTATTCACAATTATCATGATTGAGGTGACTCCTTTAAAGTTAAAGGGGCACCAACACAACTTTACTTATTCACATTACAAGGAAGCAGTAACATGATCAGCACTACTTTACTTATTCACAATTATCATGATTGAGGTGACTCCTTTAAAGTTAAAGGGGCACCAACACAACTTTACTTATTCACAATTATCACGATTAGATGAGAGAGGAAGGGAGAGAGAGAGAGACAGAAGCTAGCAGAGTGAAAGACCCCCGAGTCTAAACATAAACAAATGGGCACTATATGAACATTCAATGAAGTTTAGGGTAAAGCTAAGATTCCATATACGCAGTATGTGGAATGTGGCATGCGAATGTGGTATGCAGTATCCATACCCATGCTGACCCCAAATAGCCAATGTCTACTTTTTGTGCTGGGAGGTTGTTAAACAAAAACAAACAAAAAAGATACCCAAGCCTTTTTTTTGTTTTTTTGCCCAAATTTGTGAAGGAAAGTCAAAGTTACTGTTCTTTTCTATGGCAAACAGCAGCATTCTCATTCGCATTCGCACCGATCGGTCCATGGGTCGATCTATTTGCTGCATTCGCATTCGCATTCGCATTTGCATTCGCAATCGCATTCGGATGTATGAAAGCTCTACTAATAGTAATACTATATCTTTACATACGTTTTGATTTTTTGCCACATTCGCATTCGCATACCGCATACCATGTATATGGAATCTTACCTTTATACTTATAGCACATGCAGGGACAATCCCCCCATCCCATAGAAGCTTCACACCCATTTTCTTAATGCAGATACAGTCAGATCGCATTAGTCTGAACCGATTTTTGACAAATTAATGGCAACATTTGACAAAGAAAATATTCACGGAAAAGATTGTCCACCAGTCCATACTTGGGGGGGGGGGGGAAGGAGGTTAAAAACTAATTTATTATCATCCAGAAATTCAGTGCTGTGTACTGGGTTACCCGGGAAGTACTGGTATCGGCGGTAACCAAATGGGCACTTCCGGTAGGCGACTTGCATGATGTTGGGGAAATGGAAGAGCTGTGTTGGCATGGGAATTGTGGGTTATAGGGGAGGAGGGAGTGGCTGGTGGAACAGCCGAGGTGTGCGCCCCCCCCCCCCCCCCCACACACACACATCAGATGTAATTGTTGTATGTTACAAACCAATCTACAGGCTTCGTAAGGATCATTGAAAACCTGGAATGTCCTGGAATTTGATAATTAAGGATTCTAGGACTGCAACATCTTTGAATTTGTCTAACGATTCTTGAAAGTCCTTGAAAATGGAAAAATATTACCATATTTCTTGTTGAGCCTATTTTTGCTGATGTGCCCAAACTTCAACCAATGATGTTTTGTATTAAAAGTGATTTGTTGTGGGTTTGTTATCCTGATTTTTTATTTTTATATTAAAACCATACACATAGTCATTGTTATTTCTCATGTGTATTCACAATTTACATCTTACACAGTGAATCGACTATGAATACAGCTATGTTTCGGGGCACCTTAATTTAATAAAAGTCTTTAAAATATACTGGAATTTTGCACTGAAAGATCCTTGAAAGTGTTGGAAAGTCGGTGAATTTCACTGGAATTTGATATGTCAAAATGGTTATGAACCTTGATGTAAAATTGCATAGTCCGATGCTTTTGAGCTTTTGCTATTTTCCGAGATAAATATATTATACTAATCATTATAATCTACTTTACTTTAGTTTGAAGTAACTTTAATTTTAAATGGCTAAGTTTGGAGATATTTGACGTCAAAACATGCCAAAATAATTTTGGCAAGCACGCCAAAACTCTTGACACTATAGACTTCAGTAGTAAAGGTTTCTATTAATTGACTTATTATGCCTTCTATGCAGCAACAAATGCTTAATAAGTGCACCAGTATCTAAGTTGAATATGTAGAATCAAATCTAGATAAGTCTTTTTGGTTTTGAAATTTTGATGTTTTCATTGGACTATGCAACTTTAACATCAGGCGCTGAGAACAATGCGATACAACTCTGATGGAACTACGCAAGTTTGATCCTCATTCAACCCACTCTCTGAGAACTGGGATTACTGAGAATATTGGATGTGTTAGTTAAGCTATTGATCCACTAGCCAATCAGATTGCACATTGCAAATTACCATGGCTAAGTTGTTTCGCTAAACCCTGACTTGGATGTTTAATCCACTTGATCTAATCCCACTTGTATCAGGGTTGAAATGATCAGTGACACTGATTAAACCTTTGTGTAAGGAATTAAATATTTCGCCCAAGAATTAAAGTTGCATAGTCCAATGGTTTTGAGTTTCTGTAATTTTTCTTAGGTAAATATATTTAAGTGATTGTTTTAATCTACATTACTTTAGTTTGAAGTAACATTTATTTTAAATGACTACATTTTGAAATATTTGAAGTGCAAATGCATAAGGTTAGTTTTGGCAAGTAAGCATGCTAAAGCTCTGACAACATAGGCTTCAGCAGTAACAGGTTCTATTGAATTGTGTCAGTATTCCATTCTATGTGGCAACACATGCTTAATAAGTGCATCAGTATCTAAGTTTGGTATGTAGAATCAATTCTAGATAATTGCTTTAGTTTTGAAAATTTGATGCTTCATCGGACTATGCAGCATTAAACAAAATTCCATATGGTTCATGTTTATGCTATATTGGGCTACCGATATTAAATGTATACCTTGAATGTATGGTTCTGACCAGATATACCAGAAACATTTAATGAGCTGACTGGAATAATAATATTTTATTATTTTTAAATTCTTCTAGTAATTAAATAGTGTCAAGTTAAGCATGGCCGGAAGACCAGTGCATCGGCGCTGAAGAAAGATTGCATTCAGATGAATACAAACATTTCCCCCCCCCCCCCCCCAAATGTGCATGTTAACGTAACATGTCTAATTCACTGGGCGGGGACGGAACCCCCGACAAGACCCGACCCCACTCCGCCTTGATATAGAACACCCATACGCCCAGCACTCTGCCGCCACCTAGCGTTAACCCTGGGTACCCCCCTCCACCCACAGGAGGAGGACGCGACCCACTCCCGCCAAAAGAACACGTGACCGTTAAAACTCCACCCGCCTCCACGCCCACAACCCCTCCAGCTCCCGATCGGACAACTCCAACCCTAACTTCACGCAACGTAACGCAACGCAACGAAAATAATGCCGACCCCACGCAAATCAGCACGTAACACACCAAAAAAGGGCGGCAACAACAACCCACCAAAAGGGCGAGGACGCCCAAAGAAAACTACCACCGGGAGGAAGGAAGCCACGGATAATCTGTGCGATGCAGATAACACGGCCGACAACCAGACGCTGTCACCACCACCGCAGTCACAACAACCACTGTCACAAGAACCGCCACAGCCCTCAGCGGACACCAGCGGCATGGGTAGTGGCATCCTGGAGGCCATACAGGCGATGATGGCCGATCAGATAAAGGACCTCCGCACGGACATACTTGCAACAGTGGATGCAAGGATGGACGCTGCCACAGGAACTACATCTCCAGCAACACCGAGCGCAAGGAGTGACGCCACGCGCCCCTCCGACCACAGCCTCAACGGTCGGAGCACCAACCGTCAACAGTCCCCCGGCTCAGCCCATGCTCACACCGGTCGTGACGTGCTCGGCCCCCCAGGCCGCTTACCACCAACGGCAGCCTCCCCTAGCTACACACCCCACAACCCACAACGCCACCCACTTCAGTGATGCTTACACGGAGGATAGTAATATACAAGCAGGATACGGCCAATACGTCGCCCCGGACTATGAGACTCACAGCACTGACCGCGCGGAAGCCATCAACGAGATGCTCGCAGCGGCAGGATCAGCACTCGGCCGTAAAAGAGGTAAACCCAAATTCCTTCCTCATCTCTATGTGATACGTGGCACCAAACGCGAGAAGGTAGGCCTGGGCGATGCGACCTGGCCCGAGTACTGCGCGGCTCTGTTCAGGATGGGGAAGGACGCAGCAGTCCCCCATGACTGGAAGCCACACATGCTGGAGCACCACCATCAGCTGATGACAATGGCCACCGTCTGGGACTGGAACACCTGCCGGCAATGGTCCGAGCAGCTGTTCGACATGATTGACGACGGTCGGCTGCCACACGGATGGGCGGATCAGTACGCCATCAAGGACGTCCAGAGGGATGCCTGCGTAGTGGGCACGCGTCTGGCAACGAAACAAACCCAACGTACTAACTATAATGGTGCAAAGTCGAGTGGGTACGCAACTAACAGCACGAATGACGCAAAAACAGACTTTAATAAAGAGACAGACGGGAAGCCCTGCCACGTCTGGAACTGGGGTAACGACTGTGGCTTCACGGCGTCGCACGGCCAACACCCCGACCGAAAAGTCCACATATGCGCGTGGTGTGCGAACAAATACCACAGGTCCAACAGCCACCAGGAACGCGCGTGTATGAACAAAAAGCGCTTCATGGAGAGAAAGACACCGTCGAGCTCTGAACCCGCCACCCAGCAGACGAGCCAGGTTTTTTGCTAGGCGGCTCCACCCCCCCAGCTGACAGCACGGGCAAGGAGCCAGACGACAGTGCACGCCAGGACAGATACACCACGGTGTGCAGGACTCACAAAGTAAACAAACCAACCGGTGGCGCCCCAGGCGGGCCCGACAACAGCAGAGACCCCGCCTGGAGGAGACGCCCCCCCGAACCTGACAGCGCACTGCGTAGCGGCACCCCCCACACCCCCGGTGACCTAATTAACACTAGGGCGAACAAGGTCAGCAGAAACCACGCCACCAACGGGATGGACTGCAGTGCCTTACATACCACAACGCATACTAACGATATTACGAACTGCATCTGCGCGGATGACTCGGACTGCACCGAATGTAACAGCAACTTCGCCACCACCGACAGTGATGCCGACAGCAGCCACGAGGCCGGCGACCAGGAGGCCAGCCCTACTGCATGCCACACTGACCTCTCGAATTGTGTGTGTGCCGAGGTCTCGGACTGTAGCCTATGCAATGACGTGACAGATGAGCTCCACACGGATGATGGCGACGACAGCAGCACCGGAGGGCACGACGCCACACCGGCAAAACCAGTCAGCGGGGGCGGTGTGAGGAAACGCCCCCGCTGCGAGTGTCCCGGCATGTGTAAGGGTGTGTGTACAAACTATACTACGGTCGCCGGCGCCTACTTCCCCCCTGAAACACCAGGGGGCAGCACCAGCGGTGATAGCCAGGAGGAACATGGCCGCCACCGCACACACGGCGACACAGGTGGCGCCACCTGGAAAGAGGCCGGCCGAGGTGACAACAACAACAGCCGCGACTACCCCGCTGACCCACAACACGGCCACGCCCCCCATAGACGCGACCACGCCCACGACCACCCGGACGCCGACACGAGCACCAGCTCGGATGGGGGAACGAAGCCACGCACCAAGCGCCTCAAAGTAATGGTGGGTGAACTCCACAAAGCCTCAGACACACCCGACTCAGACGAAGACGGCCAAGGATACGCGACCCTCCCCCTGGTATCTCCACAACACTACCGTACCACACTTGACACCATCTGGCCACGCCCACTGGAGGACCAGTGGACCCGCCACGCAGAATACCTTGCAATATACAAGACGGTACGCCAAACAGCCCTCCCCAACTACATGGGAGCCAGGATACCAATACCCTCTGGCCTGAACATCCCACAATGGAGGAGGATGCTCACCGGATACCATGACTACGAGATAGTAGATTACCTCGAGTTTGGCTGGCCGGCAGACTACACTGCCGCCACGCCCCCCACACCGACCATGACTAATCACGCAAGGGACGCAGCCCAACTGGACGCCATCAGGGACTATATAACAACTGAGAAAGGCCACGGAGCACTCCTCGGGCCGTTCAACAAGCCCCCCCTTCCACCCCTGGTCACAAGTAAGCCCCATCATGACCCGCCCCAAAAAGAACACTACCGACAGGCGGGTCATCGTCGACCTCAGCTGGCCAAAGGGGGGCAGCGTAAACTCCGGAATAAAGAGAGGCCATTACCAAGGACGCCACTGCACATACAGCCTACCCGGGATAATGGATGCTGCGGACGAGGTGGCCCGGGTGGGGCGAGGGGCGTATGCATGGGGGGCTGACCTCGCCAGGGCATACCGGCAACTAAGGACCTGCCCTCTCTCCACACCTCTCTTTGGCATAACGGTCGATGGTCAGTACTACACGGACGTGGCCCCCACCTTTCGGGTGCCGCACATCCTCAATGGCCTGCGCCAGGACGACAAACGCAGTCGTCTACCTCCTGAGGAAGCGGGGCCACTTTGTCCACTGCTACCTCGATGACTTCGTGGGCGTGGCACCCACCAAGGAAGAGGCGGAGAAGGCGTACAACGACTGCCTCGAGATCACAGCCCGGCTCGGCCTGGCCCTCTCCCCAAAGAAGTGCACCCCGCCCACGAAGGTCATCGAGTGGCTCGGGTTCCGCCTAGAAATCGACGGGATGCGGGTCACCATACCAACGGACAAGCTAGAGGACACCCTCACTGAGTGCAAAAAATGGGCCGCCCCCAGACAGGCTACTCGTAAAGACCTTCAGAGGCTGGTGGGCCGCCTCCAACATGTGGCGAAATGCGTCATCCCCGCCAGGCGATTCATGGCCAGGATACGCAAGGCACTGAGGCAGGCCCCCTTCAGCGGCAGTCAACAGGTACACGACAAACTCCGGGCCGACATCCGCTGGTTCCTGGAGTTCGCCAGATGCTCCAACGGCCTGGTCCTACTCCCAAGTGACCCCAAACTCCCATGGGTGATCGAATGCGACTCATCCCTCACAGGGGGCGGGGCATACTCACCAAGCGAGTACTACGGCCAGCAATACCCAGTCAGCTTACAGGACAGCACGACGAACATTGCTCACCTTGAGGCCATCAACCTAGTCGTGGCACTGAAGGCGCTCGCACCCCCACACCCCGACAAATACCACATAACCATCAACACGGACAATGCCGCCAGCCAGCAGGTCCTCAACAACGGCACCGGCCGTGATAAGACCCTCACAGCATGCGCCAGAGAGATATGGCTGTTTGCCGCAACACACTCATGCGAGGTGGAGATACTCCACAAGCCTGGCTCTGAACTCATCCTGGCAGACGCCCTGAGCAGGCGAGCAACAGACAGCAAAGCCCAGGCCGTCGCAGCCACACTCTGTAGAAACCTAGCAATAACTGAAATTAACGTGAATTTTAATAGAGTATTTACCGCGGGACTGTAGATAACCTGGGTAGCTCACACCTATTTGCTCTCCCTCCCCAGGTTATACAGATGAACAACACGAACGCATCCTCCACCTGTACTTTGCAGGACTATCAGCAGGCACGTGGAGGAACAAAGCGGCCCAAGCAAAGCAGTACATCGACTTCGCAAACCACCACCAGGCCGACCCTCTTGCCCCCACCCAGTACGACATACTCGCATATATCTTACACCTGAGAGAAAAACTATCGACGCCAGGAGCGGTCCTCAACTATGTGAGCGGGGCAAAGACCTGGGTGCAGATATGCGGGGGAGACGTCTCGGCATTCAGCACCTACCCCGTCACACTAATGAAGCGCGGGGTGCAGCGGCTCACCTCACACATCCCCCGTCAAGCCACGCCCCTCACGCCCCATGACCTCCTCCAGGTGACCCGATACCTCACATCCGCGGGCCCCACAGCAAAGGTGCTCAAGACGGCGATCCTGATAGGATACTACACCCTCCTCCGTCAAGGAAATCTCGCCCACACAGGAGCAACGACCGACCCGGGCCACACCATCCAGGCCCGAGACGTTGTCCCGTCACCGACCGCTCTCACCATCACCGTCCACTCCACCAAGACTAGGTGGAGGACGGGACAGACTTACCGGGTGCTAGTTCCGGCCATTCCAGGCTCTCCATGCTGCCCACTAGCAGCCTGGCTAGACTACGTCGCCTACCAACGGCCACGCCCACTCGGGCCGGCCTTCCAAGTGGGGGGGGGGGGCTCCCCTTCTCACCCCAGCACTCCTAGGAGCGCTCAGGATGGCCCTGGCGGCCTCCGGGAACGAACAGGCAGACAAGTACACACTGCACAGCCTCAGGAGAGGGGGGGCCCAGGCCTGCGCCGCATCCGGGGCCCCCCTCGGGGCAATCACGGAGCTGGGGATGTGGTCCTCAGCCTCCATCCATACCTATGTCCCGCGGGGCCAAATCACCGCCGACCATGAGCCCTCTCCTCCATATTTGGTAAAGGGCTCGAATCCGGTCCCCACATACCACCACTGGGATCAAAAACCCCACGGGACGAACAAAACACTAAGGGCTAGCACCCAGATAAGACAACACCCGACATGTAAACCTCTTAACGAAGAAAATAAAAAACCACTGTATGGAACTGCTGTCTCCGCCTTAGTGAATTGTGCATGTTAACGTAACATGTCTAATTCACTGGGTGGGGACGGAACCCCCGACAAGACCCGACCCCACTCCGCCTTGATATAGAACACCCATACGCCCAGCACTCTGCCGCCACCTAGCGTTAACCCTGGGTACCCCCCTCCACCCACAGGAGGAGGACGCGACCCACTCCCGCCAAAAGAACACGTGACCGTTAAAACTCCACCCGCCTCCACGGCCACAACCCCTCCAGCTCCCGATCGGACAACTCCAACCCTAACTTCAACCCACCCACCCACACCTCACAAAGACCATGGGAAGGGTAAAGGGCTCGAATCCGGTCCCCACATACCACCACTGGGATCAAAAACCCCACGGGACGAACAAAACACTAAGGGCTAGCACCCAGATAAGACAACACCCGACATGTAAACCTCTTAACGAAGAAAATAAAAAACCACTGTATGGAACTGCTGTCTCCGCCTTAGTGAATTATCATTGTCGTACCTTGCTTATACCCCAGTCACACGAGAGGCAGCGTTCGCCGCCAACCTCCCTACGCCCAAAAGGACGCCAACCACCCAGGGTTCGATTCGATACATTGATTCAAATGCGTGGTAGGCGCCAGGGCGGCGCCAGGGCGGCACCAGGGCGGCGCCAGGGCGGCACCAGGGCAGCGCCAGGGCGGCACCAGGGCGGCACCAGGGCGGCACCAGATCGGCGCCAGGGCGGCGCCGGCTATCGCCGTAAAAGGGCCGGGGCGGCACCAGGGCAGCATCAGGGCAGTGCCATGGCGGCGCCATGGCGGCACCAGGGCGGCGCCAGGGCGGCGCCGTAGTGCCTACCACCCGGTGAGCGCGGCATTGCATATTTTGGCGCCGCTAGGTCGGCGCCAGATCGGCGCCAGATCGGTGCCAGATGGCCAACCCAGGGCGGCGCCAGGGCGGCGCCAGGGCGGCGACAGGGCAGCGCCAGGGCGCCAACCATTTTGAATGGCGCCGCCGGAACAGGGCGTAAGGAGGTTGCCCGTGCAGCAGCAACAACCTCCTTGCGTCCACAATTCCCGAAATGGACGCCGGGAGGTTGGCGTCCTCACGGCGGCAGCACTCAATCAGGGCGTAAGGAGGGCGCAAGGAGGAGGTTTTGACGTCGCCAATCGATCGTTAGCGAACGCAGGCCCCGTGTGACTGGGGTATAACTAGCCATAGATATTTCTGTTACCAAATGTTCACCCCTACGATTTCGGTCAGCACATAGCCATTCTCAGGGGTATTAAGAACCATGAAGCCCAGCACCCCCCACTCCCCCAACACCTTACTGGTGGCAGGAGGAGGAGGGCTGCCCTCCATGGAAGATCTTCATATCAAAAAGAATCTCCGGTGGACTGGACACCTCATGAGGATGTCATCAGACAGGCTACCATAGCAGATCCTCTACTCTCAACTGTCTTCCAGTTACAGAAAGAGAGGGCGCCCTCGTCTACGGTTCAAGGATACCATCAAGAGAAACCTGAAGCTGAGAGACATTAAGACCGACTCATGGACATCACTCTCACAGCAGAGAGCTAAATGGAGAGCGACAGTCAAGTAATGAAAGCAGTCTTTGTCACATCGCGACCGCCAGCATGATGATGATGACATAGCCATTATCAATTTTCCATCAAAGTTACTGCGGATTAATGAATAGTATGTTATTATGGTCAACCTGATATATTATATTTATCTAAACAAAAAAGGCAAAAATTCAAAAGCCATCGGACTATGGAACTTTGTACAAAGTCAGTGGCAAAGTGTGTGTAGTGAGTACCATTAGGCAAACATGCTGCGGGTTTGTTCTGCACTCAGAGGCCTGTTGGCTTTGGGACATTTAGGCAATTGAGTTCAGAGGTAGCTTATCACTATGGTAGACAGGGAGTTATCCCAGCCTGTTGACCGGTGTCGCAGTTTCAGCGCCCGGTCAGTTTCCACCCCCCGTATAGACTCAAACTCAAGGCATTGTCAATGGTCGTGAGCAATCTTCATACAGAAAATACAGCAAAAGTGAAATATCTCTAAAACTACACCACCTATTAACAAATCGCTTGGTACACATATAGAAAACATCTTTACCAAATATACTGTATTAAATTTATAAGGTTAGGGTTCTTGATTTGTATTAATTTTGAATAAAACTAAGGTTTTGCACTGCGCGTACCGTCAAACTCAAGGCATTGTCAATGGTCGCTAGCAATCTTCATACAGAAAATACAGGAAAAGTGATATATCTCTAAAACCACACCACCTAGAAACAAATCGCTTTGTACACATGTAGAAAACATCTTTACCAAAAACATTATATTAAATTTATAAGGTTAGTGACGATGATGTTAGATTTTGACTCATGCGTATGAAACTGACAGGCAGCTGAAACTGACCGGGCGCTGAAACTGCGACACTGGGCGTGACAGAGTGTCTCATCTCCAGTGTAGGTTCATTAATAAGCCTCCTGTGGGATATGATACACTGGTGGGATATGGTGGATTATAATGATCAACCTAGTATATTTATCTAAAACAAACTATGGTTTTTACTCAACAGACCATCGAATTGCAACTTGAAGCTCACTTTGAACTTATAAACACATGGTTTCCCGATGACCAAACTTGGAAAAATTCTTACCCTACATTTGTGTTCTAGTGTTGATTACAGTGAAATTATGCTAGAAAATATTCTACATTAAAATAAAAGTACGTCCTTTATGAATGCTCAATGCTCCTCCATCCCCCCCCAAAACTCTTATATAGCGATTGGTATAGCGATATAGCGAATGGTAGAGAGGAAGTGTGAACACTTATTTGTCTCTCTTTTCTTTTTTTTGTTGGTACATTAGTTGTCCCAAGCAGGGGAAATCCCAGTCACAGACGACTGGTCTTCCCCACTCCACTGCTGGTCGATAGAAAGCCCAAGCCTCCACTTTTACCGACCCAAGGGATTTTTAACCTCCCACACCACATAAACATGGTATGAGAGCAACTGGCCTTTGATGACGCTGTAAGTTATATACAGCAGTGGAAATCCAAATTGGCAGAGCTGGGGGGACGGGGAATCGAACCCCCGACCCTCAGATTAGGAGTCTGACCTAGAAAAAAGTGAGACACTCCAACCACTCTGCCACAGAGAACGCCCTTAACCTGGCTCAAACTTTGACCATCCACACTTTGACTTAATTAATTAGTTATTAGCCTGCCTCCCACTTTGGTAGATCGTGGGATTAGAACACTTAGGTTTGAACCCTGGCCGCGTCAAATTAATGACTTAAGAAATGTGTATGCGTGTCACTACCTAGCCTGGCACCCAGCATTACTATGATAAAGTAAGTAAGTAGTAATGGAATGAGGAAGACGAATTGTCTGTGATTTAAATTTCATCTGCTTAGTCAACTAATGGACCAACAAATAAAGAAATATATATATTATGAGATTGTCTCAAAAGGTGCTAAGCAATATGTGACAAAACTTTGTCCATTGTAACGATCAACATACTATCTGCTTATGCATTTGCTCAGGATAAACTGATTTGTTTTTTACATGTTGTTTCATAATCCCAATAGAATACATATTGATTTGAAGCAAATGTCCTTGTGTTTTCAGTGTAACTGTTTCTGTGCTGTTTTGTGTCAATCGTTACAATGGACAAAAAAAAGAAAGAATTATCACCTTTTGAAACAGGCTCCTATAGCAACCCCTCTCGCCATAACAACCCATCCCCCTTTGTATGTATCAGGGCCAACAGTTGTTTCATCAGTGCACCAGCCACACACTGACCACTGTGCGTGCCATTATGCATTCCTTACTCTGCCTGATCTGATTGGACGCGGTACTGAAGCAAAGGGGTTGGTGGACATGCGCAGGGTTAGTTAATGGATGAAATGGGCAGTGTGCTTCACTCGGACACTCACACAGCCAGAAATCTAAATAAAATATTCACCCGCACCCAGAGTAGAGGTGAATGATGAAAGTTTGTTGTTAAAATGTGGTTGGTTGTTGGAGTTTTACGTCCTGGCAACATTTAGAATCATATCAGGACAGGTACCAACTTGTGACAGTGTGCACTCATGGTGACTTCAAAGTGCTGCCCTACTGGGAGACCAGGCCGCCAGCACCATGAGCTGATATCCCACTCAATTACATTATGTTGACAAAGAGCCAACCAGTCCTTGCCCTATCCTAATAATGCTGGGCGCCTGACTATGAAGCAACAAGTATAAATCTTTAAGTCATCGGTTTGACTCGACCAAGATTCGATCTCGTGGGTTCGAATGCCACGATCTACTAAAACGGGAGACAGATGCTCAACTCATTCGGCCATCCAGTCTGGTCAGAGGTGAATGATCACCATGTCTAAATCCAAACACAGACTGTTTTGGTATGAAACAACCATAAACAATATGGAATCGCTGTGTAAAGTTGAATCCACTACTCAACTAATAGATTTACTACTCGTCGTGGTCGGCAATTATGTAAAGACTAGGTCTCCAGTTTTGTAGAATGGCTAAAGCTCGAATCTGTGGTTGTGTAGGCAGGCTATAGTGAAATCAATACAGACAAATAGAAAGGAAGAGTATAAAGTGTAAAGGAAGAGAGAGAGTCAAGCCCTCTGGTTTATTATTTATATGGTACATGGGTTCATTGTAGAGTATCACCCCACCCCTTTCCTCCAATGGGAAACAAGTATTCTTGGCCTTAACAGTAGGGATCCAGCATTCCTGGTCCCCATGGCTACCAGTGGTCTGCCCACCACCACCAAGCTGTGTGGCTCCCCTGGCAACCACCAACCTTGAGCCTGAGTGTGGTGATCCTACCCAGCAGAGGGGGAGGGGGTAGGCCCTGAGTGCCCCTTACACACAGCCCTGCCAGCACCACTATGTCTATTTACATCCCACTCAGGCAGCACCAGTACGTACATATATATACATGCATGCATTTGGTCACGTACACCTGTTTAGTAATAGAACATTTGCATTCCTCCCCGATGCCGTAAATCGGAATATTTTACAGCTGGTTCCAGTGGTCAGTGTTTATTTATATTGCATACACTTGTAGTAGTCTGCACTGACCTCTTAGAGACAAGGAGCCACATAGACTGATGGGCGTGGACAGGCTGGTGACATCAGGGAGCCTAGGTGATGTAATGGTTAGCACCCACATCCACGCATACACCTCCACCCATATATTTAATTAATCAGTGTCATGTTTGGTTTTCTTGTATTTCTTTAGTTTTAGTCTTTGTTGACTTGAGTTTTTAAGGTCAATGAATCAGCTGGGGTGGGTGGTTGGTAAGTGTCAATGGATCAGTGATTAATTAATCAGTGTCATATTTGGTTTTCTTTTTTTCTTTTCAGTGTTTGTTGACTTGAGTTTGTAAGGTCAATGAATCAGGTGGTGTGGGTGGGTGGGTAAAATTGTAATTTTGAAGCTGAACACATGAGGAAGAGTAACCTGTAGTGGCCAGAGGGTGCTGGGTATAAAGGCTGTGGTTTGAGTGGCGGAGGTGACTCCATGATTGAGGTTAGCGAGTCATGAGGCTTAGCGGAGTGAGTCAAAGGTGAGTTGAAGGTGAGTGCCAGACCCTGCTTCCCTTTGCCACCCATGCCCCGCTTCCCTCCTCCTCCTGCCACCAGCAAGGTGTTGGGGGTGCAGGGGTGCTGGGCTTCATGGTTCTTAATACCCCGCCATGCCGCAGAATGAGCAGTCACACTCATTCCAGACGCTGAGAAGTCCACCAAATCGACCTGTTGTAAAATATTCCGACTTTTTAGGTCTGGTTCATAAATAAATAATAGTTTAAATAAATTCTAAAACATTTCTATAAAGTCATTATAATAATATTCCAATTATATAATTAGCCCTAAAAACCGCTCTAATAATACCTGATTCATTCTATCATGTTGGTAAATACATATGCATAATATTCAAAGCAAGTTGTGAAACCATGGTAGATTATGTATATTAAGTGAAGTGATAATTAATATCAGATTGTTCTAAGGTTCTACATCAAATATAACCACTAGAGATAAGAACTCTGGAAAATTAGTACTGTATTGGTATATTTACATGTATTACTGAATTGAAATCTGTTGTTATTATATATTGTATAAAGGGAGGTAAATGCTGAAACTGAGGACAGTATATACAGTTCCTGCAGACTGTGGTTTCTTCATCCAGACAAATAGCCTGTGAAGAATGGGTAGAATAATTAAGTTAAGAAACTGAGTTCTGTGTGCATGTTATGGTATGATTTACAGATGCCAGACACTTCCTAGCCAGGCGCTCGGCATTATTAGGAGAGGTCAAGGACTGGTTAGCTCAGTGCCAGGATAATGTGACTGAGTGGGATATCAGGTCATGGTGCTGGTGGCCTGGTCTCCCAGTGTGGCAGCACTATAAAATCGCCATGAGTGCGTACTGTCACAAGTCGGTACCCGTCCTGATATGACCTTAGATGTTGCTAGGACGTAAAACAACAACAAACAAACAAACAGATGCCAGTATTTGAGGGAGTGTTAGCACACAGGTGACAATGCATGGGGGCTGTGTGTGTATGTGTGAGTGTTTGCAGGACCTGCCAAATCCAGGTGTCAGGCTGGAGGTCGGAGGTGGAGTGAGTGTGTGTGTGTGTGTGTGTGTACTGAGCCCTCCCTGCCCCACCTTGTGGCAGTTTGCTGAACTAAAGATGAAGCAATATGTAATTCTCAAAGTAAGGCATCTAGAAACTCCTACAATTTTGGAGTTGTCCCAATCTAAGGGACTGGTGACCACTGGTGTTATGTTATGTAAAGATAAATAGGGTTGATACTCCCATGTAAGTGTGGTTGGTAAACTTGATGGAAAAATATGTATCTGAATTGGGGTGGGGGGGTTGGCACCCCGCCCACCCCTTACCCAGCAGATGGGGAGAGGGCTGGTGGGAGTGGTGGGGGTCTACCCACTCCCACCCTGCCTCCCCCCCCCCCCCACTGACTGGAGGAGTTCAGCCAATGAAATGCCATGTTACTGTCTCTGACTGAGGAGACTCCCAGCAACTGTGTACCTGTATTTTGAATGTGTTCCATCTGAATAAAAGAGCTGTGCAAGGGGTGTGGCAGGCAGATGACCTGGAAACAGCACAGCAAGAGGAGCCAGAGACCCCTCCCTACTAGACTTTACCACAATTTATTTCTGTTGGGTTACTATTTCTTGGAACTTATATAGTAAGCAGATATAGTAAGCAGATATAGTAAGCAGATATAGTAAGCAGATATAGTAAGCAGATATAGTAAGCAGATATAATAAGTGGATCATCGCTTGAGTAATATCATACATTAGTGCTTTCCGGCCTCCACACACAGAAGTTAGGCTTCTATTTTCTATACAGATTCTAGCGTGTGAAATACCGCTAGTTAACACTGTGTTGCTGCTCAGACGTCCAACAGTGAGTGAACTCCGACCTTAAAAGCCTCATTAAAATCGAATGCCCTTGGTTGAGTCCTTGAACTAGTCAGATCTAATGCTGGTAATAGGAAGAAAAACCCCACCGGAACTGCCTGTGATGTGCTGGGTGGTTCTTACATAATGCATTAAGGGGCATTAACTTTGGAGCTGGGGCATAGAGCCCGCACTTAGATTATAATAATAGTAGTAGTAATAGTAGTAATGGTAGTAGTACTAGTGGTAATTATAGTATTAGTAGTAATAGTATGGGTAGTAATAGTAGTAATACTAGTAATGGTGGTAATTGTAGTAATCGTAGTAGTTGTAATAGTAGTAGTAATAGTAGTAATAATAGTAGTAATGGTAGGAGTACTAGTGTTAATTATAGTATTAGTAGTAATAGTCTGGGTAGTAATACTAGTAATGGTAGTAATTGTAGTAATCGTAGTAGTTGTAATAGTAGTAGTAATAGTAGTAATAATAGTAGTAGTAATAGTAGTAATGGTAGTAGTACTAGTGGTAATTATAGTATTAGTAATAATAGTATGGGTAGTAATAGTAGTAATACTAGTAATGGTAGTAATTGTAGTAATCGTAGTAGTAATAATAGTAGTTGTAATAGTAGTAATAGCAGTAGTTGTAATAGTGGTAACAGTAGTAGTAATAATAGTAGTAATAGTAGTAATGGAAGTAATTGAAGTAGCCATAGTAGTAATAGTAGTAATAGTAATAGTAGTAGTTGTTGTAATAGTAGTAATAATGGTAGTAGTATTAATAGTAGTAATAGTAGTAGTAGAAGTAGTAGTAATAGTGGTGATAGTAGTGATAGTAATAATAGTAGTAATAGTACTGGTAATAGTAATAATAAAAAATAATAAAAATTATGATGATGATGGTTTGATTTCGAATCCTACCTTTCAATATACTAGTTTGATTTAGAATCCTAACCACCAATATGCTAGTTTGATTTAGATTGATTGATTTGATTGATTGGTGGTTGCTTTACGCCGTGTCGGCAGCATAGGCCATATTCACAGCGAGAAATGTTTGTTTTTAGTTCAAACCATCGCTTTTACATGTAAAAGCAGACAATCAATTATGTGCCAATAGACACTAATTAAATTAGAAAGCTCACAATCATATATCTGTGGTCAAGGGAAACAAATTCCCATAGAAAAAGAAAAGTTTCATTAATAATTAATAGAATCCATTTAGTAAACTATATAAGGTGGTACAGTCCAGCTGCCCTCAAAAAGGCTCAAATGTTTTCCTGTTTTACCTTAGTAAAAAGGTCATGCATACTGTCTGCAGTGTAGAACCGTTGGCGCAGGGCCAACAAATCAACGGAACTTAGTCAAATGTGTTTGAGTGTCAGCGGGGACTGACACCCAATACATTCAGGGGGAGGTTCCCCCTTGAGCAGAAAAGCATGTGTAAGCCACGAGTGGCCAACACGGCAGCGGCTAAGGACCACTTGGTCCCGCCAACCTCCCGCATGAGTCTGTGGTGGCTTTCCCACAGATGGTTCAATTTCTTTAAGTTTATTGATGTTTTCATCCCACTCATGTTGCCATTTGGATTTTATGTGGGTGGCTATTAGTGGTTTCAGATCAGAGTGAGGGATCAGACACGGTTCAAGATCACAGTTCAGGGCCTTCTTCGCAGCCCGATCAGCTCGTTCGTTTCCTTGTATGCCAGCATGGCCAGGCACCCAGCACAGGTTGATATCATACCCATCTGTTGTCAGTTGGTTCATTTTATAAATGACCATTGCTAGAATAGGGTGATTCGTTTTCAGTCCAGCAACAGCCAGGAGGTAAGAGAACGAATCACTGTATATAACATAGTTAGTGTGGTTGGATACCTCGATACACTCCAAAGCGAGAAGGAGTGCTCGGGCCTCTGCAGTGAAAATTGAGCTCTGATCGAGCAAACGTACACCAAATTTTTCCCGTCGGCAGACTGCCGCAGCAGCTACCCGGCTTTGGTCTTTCGAACCATCAGTGTATATGGAGAGGTGGTCTGCAAACTGGCCTTGAATCTCTGCATGCAGTCCTTGGTACTCGAGTGGATGTGTCCCAGATTTCCTCAGTTCCGTGAGTCGGAGGATAACCGATGGCTTTCTCAACGACCACGGGGGATGTTCTGGGACTTTGGCATCCTCCAACACGTCCAAATCCACGCCCAAGGCCTCCAAATGAGGTTTCATTCGGAGCCTCAGTGGCCGGATGTAATTTGGCCTGGCTTCATACCTGGATTCGTCATGTTGCTCGAATAGACAATTGTGTGCAGGATTCAATGCATTAGTTTTTATCTTGACTACATATTGCATGGCCAGTTTGATTCTCCTGTTGTTAAGTGATGGTTCATTGGCTTCGGCATAAAGGCTCTGAACTGGTGAGGTGCGGAAGGCCCCAAGGGCCAGGCGCAGTCCCTGGTGGTGGATCGTGTCTAGCAGCCCAATATATGATTTCCTTGCGGAACCGTAATTTAGAATCCTAGCCTCCAATATGGTAGTTTGATTTTGAATGCTAGCCTCCAATATGCTAGTTTGATTTTGAATGTTAGCCTCCAATTGTCTAGGTTGATTTAGAATCCTAGCCTCCAATATACTAGTTTGATTTAGAATCCTAGCCTCCAATATGCTAGTTTGATTTAGAATCCTAGCCTCCAATATGCTAGTTTGATTTAGAATCCTAGCCTCCAATATGCTAGTTTGAGTTAGAATCCTAGCCTCCAATATGCTAGTTTGATTTAGAATCCTAGCCTCCAATATGCTAGTTTGATTTAGAATCCTAGCCTCCAATATGCTAGTTTGATTTAGAATCCTAGCCTCCAATATGCTAGCTTGAGTTAGAATCCTAGCCTCCAATATGCTAGTTTGATTTAGAATCTTAGCCTCCAATATGCTAGTTTGATTTAGAAGCCGAGCCTCCAATATGGTAGTTTGATTTAGAATCCTAGTCTCCAATATGCAAGTTTGATTTAGAATCTTAGCCTCCAATATGCTATTTGATTTAGAATCCTAGCCTCCAATATGCTAGTTTGATTTAGAATCCTAGCCTCCAATATGCTAGTTTGATTAGAATATTAGCCTCCAATATACTAGTTTGATTTAGAATCCTAGCCTCCAATATGCTAGTTTGATTTAGAATCCTAGCCTTCAATATGCTTATTTGATTTAGAATCTTAGCCTCCAATATGCTAGTTTGATTTAGAATCCTAGCCTCCAATATGCTAGTTTGATTTAGAATCCTAGCCTCCAATATGCAAGTTTGATTTAGAATCTTAGCCTCCAATATGCTAGTTTGATTTAGAATCCTAGCCTCCAATATGCTAGTTTGATTTAGAATCCTAGCCTCCAATATGCTAGTTTGATTTAGAATATTAGCCTTCAATATGCTAGTTTCATTTAGAATCCTAGCCTCCAATATGCTAGTTTGATTTACAATCTTAGTCTCCAATATGCTAGTTTGATTTAGAATCCTAGCCTCCAATATGCTAGTTTGATTTAGAATCCTAGCCTCCAATATGGTAGTTTGATTTAGAATACTAGCCTCCAATATGCTTGTTTGATTTAGAATCTTAGCCTCCAATATGCTATTTGATTTAGAATCTTAGCCTCCAATATGCTAGTTTGATTTAGAATCTTAGCCTCCAATATGCTAGTTTCATTTAGAATCCTAGCCTCCAATATACTAGTTTGATTTAGAATCCTAGCCTCCAATATGCTAGTTTGATTTAGAATCCTAGCCTCCAATATGCTAGTTTGATTTAGAATCCTAGCCTCCAATATGCTAGTTTGATTTAGAATCCTAGCCTCCAATATGCTAGTTTGATTTAGAATCCTAGCCTCCAATATGCTAGTTTGATTTAGAATCCTAGCCTCCAATATGCTAGTTTGATTTAGAATCTTAGCCTCCAATATGCGAGTTTGATTTAGAATCTTAGCCTCCAATATGCTAGTTTGATTTAGAATCGTAGTCTCCAATATGCTAGTTTGATTTAGAATCCTAGCCTCCAATATGCTAGTTTGATTTACAATCCTAGTCTCCAATATGCTAGTTTGATTTAGGATCCTAGCCTCCAATATGCTAGTTTGATTTAGAATCCTAGCCTCCAATATGCTAGTTTGATTTAGAATCCTAGCCTCCAATATGCTAGTTTGATTTAGAATCCTAGCCTCCAATATGCTATTTGATTTAGAATAGTAGCCTCCAATATGCTAGTTTCATTTAGAATCCTAGTCTCCAATATGCTAGTCTGATTTAGAATCCTAGCCTCCATTATGCTAGTCTGCTTTACAATCCTAGTCTCCAATATGCTAGTCTGCTTTACAGTGCCTGCTTTGCTACTCTCTGCATTATAATCCAAACCGCTTCTTTTCAACTTTGTGCTTTCGGAGTTTAATTGCGGTATCCCAGACACTGTTTCTGATGATATGTTACATTTTAATAGAGTACTGACTGGAACTGTTCACCACCATAGTAGTAGCTAGGAATTTTTATTTGCGGATCAGCTACATTCTTGGAACGGATGCATGTCGAAGGCGTGACACAGTTGCGGGGTTTGGGGGTATTCCCCCTCCAGGAACTTTTTTAATCTAGAGGCTCTGAAATTATTTTCCAGGCATTTCAGAGAGGTTACATACTGGGTCTTTTTGTTGGGGACAGCGGGGGTGGGGGGGGGGGGGGGCCAAATGCCCTCTTCTTCCCTGCACCCTATACCCCTGATCACTATTCTCGTTTATGAAGGCTGTATCCGTAGACATACAATATCCAGTAGCTCTTAATTATCATGAAACAGTTCTAAAGGGTGGACTCTCAGTGGCAAAATGGTGCTACCTTTAGTGTTTGGTCCAGTGCTGACAACTCTCATGAAATTCCTCTGAGAGTCTGGGAAACTGAAGCTTCTGATCAGTCACCTCACGAATCACGGATCGACCCCAAAATCCCACGAATGTCTGTACTTTTGTAAAAAATCCCACGAATTTCTGTATTTTTGTACAAATGTCTGTGCTTTTGTACAAAATCCCACGAATTTCTGTATTTTTGTACAAATTTCTGTGCTTTTGTACAAAATCCCACACATTTCTGTACATTTGTATGAATTTCTGTACTTTTGTATGAATTTCTGTACTTTTGTATGAATTTCTGTACTTTTGTATGAAGTTATGTACTTTTGTATGAATTTCTGTTCTTTTGTATGAATTTCTGTACTTGTGTATGAATTTATGTACTTTTGTATTAATTTCTGTACTTTTGTATTAATTTCTGTACTTTTGATTAAATACAAGTAAATATCATGTTATGCATATGCTAAAATATCATCCTAACCTCTTGGAAATACCCTCAAATAGCCCATTTTAAAGCCATTGAACAAGATTTTTGATTGAGGGCATGCCCCTGGACCGCCTTAGCAAGGTTGCGGCTGCTGCCACTCGGGTTCCATGCCCACAATGCAACACCTCAAGGATTCTCAGTACCTGCAGGTTGGCAACATTTGCGGTGTGTCTACTGGGACTTTAGCTCTTCCCCGATAGACTGTATGCTAAAGTAGTCCCGGAAAAATGGTGTTGGTAGCCAATAGACCCCGCCAGTTAAACTATTGACATCAGAATCTGTCGGCAGAATCTGGAACCACTCTAGTCAGGTACATTCCCCGATGGCTTATGATTTCACATGTTATATCTCCGTAAAGAATGCTTGGACAAATAATAAAATGTGTGATTATTTTCAGATATTCATATCGCAACAGGATTCAAGATCTTATCCTTGTAATATATCTAAATAAAGACAACTATATTGTATTTTTTTTCTGGAATTTCACCGCCACTGTCTTCATGTATTACACCCCTCCAGTTAAACTAGTGACATATATCGCCAGAATCTGGAACTGCTCTAATCAGGCACTTTCCAGCTTAACTGGCGGTGTCTATTATGACCTTGTCCATCATCTCTTTATTTGGCGAAGGTGACCTAGTTAACAGACGACATTGTGCAGCGTCCAGTAGTTCTGTTTATAGCCCACCTATCATGGTTGAGCTTAAGGGGCTGTCACACTATGACATATAGCGTTAGCGTATCCCGATGTATGCGATTTTCGTCCAACACGTCGGTATACGGCGTCATAGGTTACGTATATGTTGGGCATAAGCCGAGTATGCTCGGGGTATGGCGGCATAGATCGGCATCGGTTGAGCCGCTAAAAATATTTTGTGCATGTTCAAAGTTTTCAACGTTTGTCACCGTATGGCTCATACATTTCTCATACGCTCGGCGTACACTCAGCGTACGTTGGCATATGTTATGCACACATTAGCCTACATTCAGCCATGCAGTCCGCGTACAGCCAACAGATGCATAATGTACTCCTAACATACTTTGAACGTATGCCTGCCGTATCTCCAGTGTACTTAACGTATATGCCATATTTCTAGCGATGAAGTAATGTACGTAACTTTGGTAAGCGTACCATGAGCGTATGCGATAGGTCACAGATACATTCTTCATACGTTACGTACGTTTTGTGTACATTGTGTGTACGTTGTGTGTATGCCAATTTTTATCCCCCGCCCCTGCAAAGTTCGACGAATGCCGACGTACTGGCAAATTGTTGTACGTTGGGCACACGCTAACGCCATACGTCATAGTGTGACAGGGCCTTTAGCGACACCTTGCGGCCGTCTGTTTACACAACACCTCACTGAGAAGCTCATGTGGAGACTGACCTATCAATCCCTGAGTCTAATCATTTGGGCTGTTTAGATTGAAGTTAGCGGTATTTAGTGGCTTTACAGTGAGGAGCAGAAGGTGGCGCCACTATCAGAGCTCAGGTTGAGTAGGTTGGAGCAGGAGATGACTAGCCCAGGCTCAAGCACCCGAAGACTGAGTGGGGAGCTGAAGTTCCACAGGGAGGAGGAGGGTGATTCCAGGCTATTAAAGTATTATACTCATATAATTCTTATACTGCATATATACTTATTTTTTTAACATAGCAAGACCTTTTAGTTTCACCTAATTAGAGTGGTGTTTTTTTTTTGTGTCGGGAGGCAAAGTAAAGACCCTTAGTTTCACTTTGTATTCTTGGTGAAAACAATTAGTGAATTTATACAATACTTCTCTGTTCACTGTTGTTCCTACCATCCAAGACTGCGTTAAAATAGGTCAATGAGACAGCAGGCTATCTCCCTAATTAGGAAGCCATCTTGAATCCGGTGCCATTCATCTTCCATTGCTTTATCTTTTTATTGTTTTTTTTGGTTAAGCCCTCTCGTCATGTGCCAGCTAATGATATTCTGAATAATTAATACCTGCTGATTGACATGAGCTGTCACAGAGCGACTGTCTCTCACTGGGTGAGAAAGCTGAAGGCAATGTCTAGCACAAACAGCAATGAAATATTAACTCAAAGTGGTGTGTTTGTTTGTTAATTGTTTTACGTCCTAGCAACATCTAAGGTCATATCAGGATAGGCATACCGACTAGTGACAGTGCGCACGCATGGTGACTTTTTATAGTGCTGCCCCACTGGGAGACCAGGTTGCCAGCACCATGACCTGATATCCCACTCAGTCACATTATCCTGACACTGAACCAACCAGTCCTTGCCCTAGCCTAATAATACCGAGCGCCTGGCTAGGAAGTGACAGGTATACATTTTTAAGTCATTGGTTTGACTCGACCAGGGTTTGACCTAACAAACCCATGGGTTCGGATGCCCCGATCTCCCAAAGCAGGAGACGGATGCTCATCTCATTCGGCCATCCCATCTGGTACGCAAAGTGGTGCGGACAGGATTGATTAATACAAAATAAATCAAATACAATGCTGATGAGAAATTACAACAAGTGTATCTGACTTGAACTAAGCATCCTACCTGTATTTTGAGTTTTAATAGATGTCCATTTAAAGGATAGTCTGCTTATGGGAAATTAAAGCTGTGAAGCTTTTCTTTTATAGAAGAGAAGTTAATGGAAAATTAAGACAATACATTAAAAAAAAGAAATATCATATTCTTGGGAAATTAAACCAATTAAATTATATTTTAAAGAATGCTATTGGAAAATTGAGACACTTAACCCTTGTATTAAATAATACTTGTTTGCAGTTTTAACAATGACATTTTAGAAGGACACAATGCTAATTGCAAATTAAGACAATTCAAAATAACGAATATTCATACTTATGAAAAATTAAAACATGGAAGCACCATGACCTGATATCCCACTCAGTCACGTTATCCTAACACTGAGCCATCCAGTCCTTCTCCTATCTTAATAATGCAGAGTGCCTGACTGCTGACAAGGTGTGGAACACCCAAACCGTAAAGGAACAACAAATTCCTGACCTAAAAATATACACAAAATATCTGTGCAAAATAAGGCTAGGAAAATCCCCACTAAGCTGCGCTGCAAGGGGGCATGTGATATGTCATGGCCCACCAGCGGGACGGCCAATGGAAAGTAACAAAAATTAGCCAGATAGCACACCACATAACTCCATACAAACCTATGATATGTAAATAGGAGTAGTCTAGTCTAGTAGTAAGAGAAGAAAAGAATATAATATATATATGCAAGAAATTCTTTAAAAGCTAACATAGACTACTAACCATATCAACCAACTACTTACATGCTACTGTAATTCAGGCAATCAAAAGATAACACCAACACTACAGCTGGCCAGGATTGAAAACAAGCCTGAGTACTTGGGCTTATACGCTATGGACAGAATAAATACAGCCTTAAAAAAAAAATATTTAAAAGAAGGAAGCGACAAGTAGAAATTTGTATGTCATTGTTTTGACTCAACCAGGGTTTGAATCCCGCGATCTACCAAACCAGGAGACGGACGCTCAACTCATTTGACCATCCCATCTGGTCTGTGCATAATTCACGACACATAGACAGGTGTTGCTATGTAGTGGTCTATTTAGGTCAGATGGGCTCAGGAATGTACGCGTTATTATCAATGATCAAGTCAAAACTTCCCCCTCCCTTGTCAATTTCCCGCTTAGATGGTAAGGCCAGACTCGAACCCTTAACCAATTAGAGGGAGGGTTCGAGGGTGGGTGCCAAAGCGGTCCCTAGGAACGTATGTATGGATAGCCGCTGAGGACCATGAGCCAAACTCCATGACCTCTACCAACGAGCCGCCCACTGTTGCACAGGCCTGAGCTCCTCCCCGACGGAGGCTGTGAAGCATGTAGGCGTCAGGGGAAGGGTGGCCAGTAGCTGTCAGGGCCGTCCCGAGGGCGGGTAGCAGAGTGGGTGCGAGCAGTGGGCAGTTTTGCTCAATAGGCATCCCACTGTTCCTAATGCTACAAACCCCAATGTCTGACAGTGACTATTTAATTTTGTTTTGGGGATGATGGAAAGGGGAAATATTGCGCATAGAGCATGATTCGAACCCACACTTCGCTAGTGTACTAACCATTACTCTATCTAGGCTCCATGATGTAATCATCCTATCCACGTCGACCTGTCTATGTGGCTCCTCGCCTGAGAGGTCAGTTCAGACGAATACACACGTCCCCCTGGATTCTTAAGTCTTTTAAACGGTTTACATCCATAAATTGTTCAATGCTTACGAGTACATACATGAAGACAACACACTTACATATACTATGATATAGTCTACGCATACACAGGGTTGTAGAAACAACCATACAGCATGTAACTTGTACATGGACCTGGTCACCGCCCCAGTGTTAGGGGGGTGATGAAAATGGGAAATATTGTGTCGATACCAGCATTCAAACCAACATTTCTTCCCATTCCGAGGCTAGTATACTAGCCATTACACTACAAAGGCTCCTTTATGCAATCACCCTATCCACATCTCCCTGTCTGTGTGGCTCCTAGCTTGTGAGGTCAGTACAAACTGTTACTATATTCAATTTAAGCTAGCTTAGCCTCAAATTGCTTAGGCGTCAAGGGTAATGCTTGTTTGTTGTTGTTTTACGTCTTAGCAACATATAAAGGTTATATCCGGATGGCTACCAACTTGATGCCTTTATAGTGCTGCCCCCCTGGGAGATCAGGCCGCTAGCACCATGACCCGATATCCCACACAGTCACATTACCCTAATACTCTGCCAACCAGTCTTTGTCCTATCCTATTAATTCCGATCATCAGGCCAGGGAGCGACAGATATCAATTTCATAAGTCATTGGTTTGACTTAACTGGGATTCAAACTCCCGACCTTCTGCACTGGAAACCTGCGCTCTACCGATTCGGACACCGCGTGCGGTTCATGGGTAACGTCGGACAATTCATACTCAATATGAAACAGAATTTTGCAGTGAAATTGACTAATCACTTTTCTGTGCACAATCTATGGAGATGACAGTCACGTTAACTAATTCCAATCCCAAAGCTCAAGAACCTGCTTGTCCTATCCGATTTAAAACAACAACATTATTGTTTGTTTTTGCTTTATTGTTTGTTCCTTGACAATTCAAATGTTAAAGCTGCATAGTCCCATGAAGTATCACATTTTCAAAACCAAAGCAATTATCTAGATCTGATTCTGCATATCTACCTTAGACACTGGTGCATTTATTAAACATTTGTTTCTGCCTAGAAGGGAACAACACTGAGTCAATTTAATAGAACCTGTTACTGCAGAAGTCTATGGTGTCAGAGTTTTGGCGTGCTTGCAGTTCAAATATCTCAAAAGTTTACCATTTCACACTAAAGTAAAGTCAGTAATAATGATCAATCTAAAATATTGATCTCAGAAAAATGCCAGAAATCTAAAACCATCGGACTATGCAACTTTAACATACATTTTATATTTCAACTTCCACATCTTATAATTACTAAGATTTGAAAGCTGGAGTCATCAGCTGACTTTTGTATTTCAACTGATTACAGAAGATAACTTCTGCTTACATTCTAAATACCATGTAAATACTCACATTGATCTGACTAATATTGATCTAGTTATATGAGACTACTGTTACCATATTGCTATGGAACTTTTGGGTTACATAATTTCATTGTTCTACATGCTGCAAATTGTGTATTCAACAGTTATTGTACACCTTATTCTATATACCTTTTGTGTAAATAACCCTGACTTGAAAAATGGCTGGAAGACCAGTGCTTCGGCACTGACAAAAGACTTATTCAGCAGAATAAACATATTTACAAAAAAAAAATAAACAAAAAAAAATTCTACATATCAAAATTACTCCGATTTGAAAGCAACTGTTATGTAATACTAACACACTAATCGTCCTATATGAGTTTTACAAGGCTGTAAATTGCAAATTCTATCTGGAAATATGTCATGGTGGGTCAGGGAATTATTGGTCACTTCCTTTGGAATCAGTTGTAGAAATTTGATAGTCATGTTTGGTCGTAATGCGAAGCATTTCGTTTGATGCGAGGGGAGGGAGAGCGACTCACCCGGCCCTGAGCGACTCACCCCCCCCCTCCTGCCACTGCTCACCTCCCCCCGCCCCTGAGCGACTCACCCCCGCCACTGCTCACCTCCCCCCGGCCCTGAGCGACTCACCCCCCTCCTGCCTCTGCTCACTTCCCCCCTTATAAGGCCGCCCGCCGGCCTCCCTCAGGCACTCAGCCTCCAGCCCCCTTCCAGCTCTCTGCCCCTTCACTCTGACACTGCTCCTTATGAGCCCCTCACTATTTATCCTCTGCTCCTCATGAGCCCCTGACTCTTTGCTCCTCGCGAGCCCCCTGCTCCTCATGAGCCCCCTGTATTGCTCTGCCTCCTCAGCCTGTTTACCTCCTCAGTTACCCTGTTTGTACCTTACTTTGTCATTTATTGTTATTTCACTGTTTCTCTGTATGTTGCCCGAGGCGTCACAATAAACGCCTCAGTTTTCCCACCTCCGCCTCTGTTCTTCCTTCTCGCGCATCAATTTGACATGCAATATTGAATTTAAGCTAACTTAGCTACTGTGGAGATGACAGACACATTAACTGCGTCCAACGCGGTGTCATATGGAGATGGCAGTCCCAGATGACATCATTAAAATAGGAAATTATAGTTACACCGTATGTGATAGCTTCAGGGTAAGTTATTGTGTGAAGTTTAAAAGGTCATGCTTCACCACCAGGCACAGAACGACCTTAGGGGGTCAGACTACTACTGTAATATGTTTTATATGTATTACTATTAGATAGTATGTATGTAACATGCAGGTCATATGTATTATATGTAGAATATGTGGTATATGATATAAATGTAATATATGGATTATATATAGAATATATCATATCTAGAATATGTGGTATATGCATTATATGTGCAATATATTATATGTAGTATATATGTGAATTATAATTGATTATAATAATATAAATAACAAAGCATATACCAATGTTTAATTATATTTATTATTACTATTGTACAATATTATATGTATTAGGAGTCACATGCCCACCCCCATTCGGGGCGCGTGTATGGGGCGCCACCTGTGTAGCGCCAAAACTTGTCTCACTCCTGTTATAATTTTCTTTATGTAGGTGGGCATATATATAGTCCCTGCCAGAGAACTAATCAAATAAGAACTCAGCCCAACTCTGCTTTGTCTACCTTTATTGCCGAAGTGACTTTATAGTGTACATAATATATAGGGTGTGTATAGTATATGTAGTATATAATAATATATATAGCATATA
Source organism: Branchipolynoe longqiensis (assembly GCA_030323885.1). Classification (NCBI taxonomy): domain Eukaryota; kingdom Metazoa; phylum Annelida; class Polychaeta; order Phyllodocida; family Polynoidae; genus Branchipolynoe; species Branchipolynoe longqiensis. The sequence goes on along the minus strand of JASIRB010001174.1, from coordinate 21,260 downwards.
TAGTGCATATATAGTGTATATATAGTGTACATATAGTATATATAGAATATATAGTATATATATAAAAGATACATAGTAAATATAATATATATATATAGTATTATTAGTATTTATATTATATGTGGTGTATATAGTATACAATATATGTGGTATATGTAATATGTTTAGGAGATGTAGTAAGCATAATGTATATAATATATCTAGTATATGTGATGTATAAAACTTATGCGAGTATAAAGGCGCGTAAGGGAATACCCCCTACTGGTCACCCTGATTCTGTGTACTACTTTATGGGTGGCCCCTCCCCTGGGTGGGACAACTGGCGCCACCTCCCCAGTGCTGCGAATACTGTCACTCGCGCACTGGGTATAATAACCGGATGCGGTGCCCGAATTGGTAGAGCATAGGCTTCCCGTGCAGAAGGTCGAGAGTTCGAATCCCAGTCGAGTCAAACCAATGACTTATCAAATTGATACTTGTCACTACCTAATATTCAAAGCATTAATAGGATAGGCCAAGGACTGGTTAGGATGGTATCAGGATAATGTGACCGTGTGAGTTATCGAGTCATGGTGCTGGCCGTCTGGTCTCCCAGTGGGGCAGCACTAATAAGTCACAATGATTGCACTGTTGGGACCCGTGCGGATATTACCTTAGATGTTGCTAGGACATCAAGGAACAACAGTACATATAATATGAATACTATATGTAGTATGTGACTTATATAGTATACTTATTGTAGTATAACTTGCAAAAGCCAGCAGCACTTCAACACTTTTGCAGGCAGCTTACATGAAATGTAACTCGAACGGACGGGGCTGCCCTCTATGGTAGATCTTCTGATCAAAAAGAATCTCCGGTGGACTGGACACCTCATGAGGATGTCATCAGACAGGATACCAAAGCAGATCCTCTATTCTCAACTGTCTTCTGGTTAAATAAAAAGAGGGCACCCTAATCTCTGGTTCAAGGATACCATCAAGAGAAACCTGAAGCTGAGAGATATTAAGACAGACTCATGGACGCAACTCTCACAGCAGAGAGCTAAATGGAGAGTGGCAGTCAAGTAATGAAAGCAGTCTTTGTCGCATCACGACCGACAGCATGATGATGATGATGATGACTACATATGGTATTGTAAAATCTAATGCTCGGATCTGTGGCTGTGTACGTAGGCTATGAGGAAAATAATACAGACAAAGAGAAAGGAAGAGAGTAAAGTATAACTATGAGAGAGAGAGTCCAGCCCTCTGGTTTAATGTTATATAGGTATATGGGTTCTTGGTAGAGTATCATACCACCTCATTCCTCCAATGGGAATCGAACATTCCTGGTCCTACCAATAGGAATCCAGCATTCCTTGTCTCCATAGAGACCAGTGGTCTGCCCACCACCACTACCTGTATGGCCCCTTGGCCACCACCAACCTTGACCTTTTGAGTGTGGTGACCCCTACCTCAGCAGAAGGGCTAGGCCCTGAGTGCAACCACACGCAGACCTGCCAGCACCACTATGTCTATTTACATCCCACTCAGGCACCACCAACCCATATATATATATACATATATATATATATATGCACCTGGTCACGTACACCGATCAGTAATAGAACATTTGCATTCCCCGCTTGCTGAGTATCAGGATATTTTACAGTATGTTTTATATATGTAGTATAAATAATATATGTAGAATATGCTATATGGGGAATATAGTATATTTGGTGTATGTATTATATCTAGTATATATAACATATGTAGTAGGTATATGTAGTATGTATAGTACATGTGGTCTGTACTGGCCACAGCTGGTCTAATGCATCACTAACAACTCCGCCCCAACAATAGGACTCATATTGACTCATCATCATCATCATGCTGTCGGTCGCGATGCGACAAAGACTGCTTTCATTACTTGACTGCCGCTCTCCATTTCATGAAAGCTGCCTGCGAAAGTGTTGAAGTGCTGCTGGCTTTTGCAAGTTACCAGCGGCACTCTCTCGGGGAGCAAATAGAGGTTTCACACCGGCAAGAACATGTCAAGACAGGCGCAAAACTATTTGTCCCTGCAGTGGCTGGTCGGGAGATGTTGGGAGTTCCATACATCAACCGCCCTTAATGCTGCCACAGTGACATGGTTTTCTGTTTAGGGTTTGCTCCCTTAGCCTTCGGTTCTGTCAAGAACCTGTACCACAAGGCAGTGGTTTACAACTCTGCAGGGCAGGGACGTCAAACTCCCTGAGGTATTGCAATACCTGCAATACCTGCATACATTGACTATCAACACTAAAACAACAACCTGCAACTAACAAAGTCACATAACTAACCATAATGGGGTAACACGAGAATATTCCCATCAGACTGAAATGTATCTGGGTCATTCTCCTGAAAACTGGTCAGCATGGGATGGGATTTTAAAACATCAATAAAAACCTTCCTACTTATTTTTTTCCTTATACCTTTCATATTTATGTTCAGATTTGATGAAAGAAATAAGGGAAATAAAAAAAACTGTGTGCAACTTTGGTCCTTTTAGTTATGAAGTGTTTTTGTACCCAAAAAAAACATTTTACAGTCAGCCATTTGTAACATGACATATGGGACATGGTTGAATCCTTATTAACATATTGTATTGCATTGATATATCAAACAAAACAGTTTACAATTCAAAAAGGAAGTATTTATTAACATGTATGCATGCTTAAATTTTTTTTTTAAGTTGATGTCTTCAGAAATAACATTACAAATTTCTGTCACACGTGTAACCAGTGGTGTCTGGATGCCACACAAATATTGTACACTAATTATTCAGTGAATAAAGCATGGCTGGGAATTACTTTTTTAAATCAATATAAGCACTATATATTTCTGTATATTATGCCATGAATAATATGCTTCTAAGTATGATATTATTTAATTCTGATTAGATTTTTATTAAGCAGACTGTGTGGTGTCCTAAAACATTTGTTACATGTATAACATGCATGTTATACTGCCATAAGACATATCTTAATCATGGACTACACCTTTATTTTTTATCTCATCAATTTATATTTTACATAGATGTAAAGGGGAGATTTCCAGCTTTCATTTGCAACCAAAAAATGTTAAAACATTCTAATATTAGATTTTAACTCTCCATGGGCGTAATCGATTAATCGACTCTGGTCACGCGAGCCACTTTTTGGCGCATGCGCACATCCTGCAGACTCAGGTCGAATAATTGAATAAGCTTCTCCATGCTCGGGTGACAAAAATGGTGGCCGTTTTATTTTTAGTAGCCGATATAATTACAGAAAAATATGATTTAACTATTTTTATGATGGCATAGTTTAGTGATATTTCCATTTCATTAATCTATGTTATTACACACAAAAAATATGTATGACTGGCACCGGTGGCTGTTATCCTGCAGGACGGTACCAGCGCAAATGTGACGTCATCGCTCCTTGCAAACCCCAGCCAAGAGGTGGGTTACTGGGGTCGGGTTGTTTTGCACACGGCACGTGTATTTGTCCACTCCACTCGCGGTGTTCTATTTGAAATTTTGACGACTCGGGTGACCCGAGTCGCCCAGGTCGTGTTAATCAATTATGGCCCATGTGACACTTCTGGCCAGTTTTCAGGAGAGTGACCCATATACTCTTTGTGTAACTCCAACTGACCACGTCCTTCATTAAAACTTATTACAACTTCACCAAATGAATACAGAAGATAAATTCTGCCTAGATTCTAAATACCATGAAAATAGTCACATCGATCCATCTAATGTTGATGCAGTCATAAATAGGATTACATTGTAGGTACCAGCAACTGGACAGCCCAGGGCGGGATAACCGGAAATATAAAAGCCAGATAACATATTGTAGTGGTCTGCACTGACCTCTCAGGCAAGTAACCACATAGACAGGTAGGCGTGGGGAGTGTATTGATATCAGGGAGCCTAGGTGGTGTAATGGTTAGCACACTGGCCCGGAATGCAAAGGGATGTGGGTTCGAGTCCCGCTCTAGGCACAGTATTTCCCATTTTCATCACCCCGATGACACTGGTTGCCGTGATCAGGATCCTGTACAAGCTTTGCGCTGTATGGTTGTTGAACCTACGCTGTGTATGTATGTGTTAGTGCATTGCCTGTATGTATGTAATTGTAAGCATTACAATACTTACAATTCCAGGGGGACGAGTGTAGTGGTCTGCACTGACCTCTCAGGCAAGTAACCACATAGACAGGTAGGCGTGAGGAGTGTATTGATATCAGGGAGCCTAGGTGGTGTAATGGTTAGCACACTGGCCCGGAATGCAAAGAGATGCGGGTTCGAGTCCCGCTCTAGGCGCAGTATTTCCCATTTTCATCACCCCCATGACAATATCCAACAACAATATAAATCAAATCAATTTCAAACAAACATAACTCAACCACCTATTACGTACAAGCCTATGGACATGTAAATAAAATAGGCTAGTATAGAATTAAGTAGAAAAAGGCGAAAAACTCTTCCCAAGAAAACCCCAAAACACTAACATAGAACCCTAAGAAAACAACTAACATAGTAATAAGAATAGAACAAAAATACAATGCCAAGAGGGCCCAAAAAAACTAACATAGGCTACTAACCGCACCAACAGATCTATCTGCTACTGAAATGCAGACAATCAAATAACTTATCAGCAGCTACTGCTTGGTAAGACAACACCAACACTACAGCTGGCCAGCATTGAAAACAAGCCTGGATACCCGGGCTTACATGCTATGGAGAGTATAAATACAGCCTCAATAAAACAAATTAACAATTTTTTAAAAGACAGGATGGCCGGATGAGTTGAGACTCCCGTCACCCGTTTTGGTAGATCGTGGGATTCGACCATGGATTCGAACCCTGGCTGAGTCAAACCAATGACTTAACAATGTATACTTGTCACTTCCTAGCCAGGCGCTCAGCATTATTAAGATAGGGCAAGGAATGGTTGGCTCAGTGTCAGGATAATGTTAGTTTGTGGGTGGTCGATGAGGGTGAGGAGGGCGAGGGTATATTCATCCTTTGTCGCCTCTCCCCTCTTCACCGGCTTTCTCTCGGCCCCTCGTTTCACCAGGTCCGAGGGGAAGATGTAGTTGGCCGGGATCCCTTGGCGCCTCACGGAGTGGCGCGCCTCGGCGGATGCCAGTATCTCCCGGACGGCGTCGGCCGCGGAGGCGGGGCTGTGGCGGATGGCCTCCTCGCGGTAGGCCAGCGAGGTGGCGGGTGGTGGTTGACTGGAGAGGTGACGGTACCTCTCGTACTCCGGGTGCGGGGATCCGGGGAGGGTCGCCTGAGGCGGCGGCGGGGGCCGGGCTGTGGTGGCGGTAGGTGCCCGAGGCGTCGGGGCGGCCTGGCGCCTCGGGGGAGATGAGGGGATCCCCGGGCGGGCCCCCCCGGTCTCCAGGGAGTCGATCCGGGCGTGGAGGTCGGCCGTCGCCTGGCGCGCCTCGGCGGCGGAGTGCTGTTGGTCGAGCTGCATACGCTGGAGGGCGTCCAGCAGTGTCGACATCTCGGGGCCCGAGGTGCGGCCCGAGGGCGCCGCGGGGGACGCCGGGGCGTAGGCCGGGGAGTCGGCCCGGCCGGGTGCTGGAGAGGGCCCCGGGGTGCCGGGGGCGGCCCGGGATCCCTTCCGTCCACGTCCTTTTCCTCGAGGCATCCTGAGGTTGAGCTGGGGCAGAGGTCCGAGGTGGAGTAGCCAAGTAGAAGAAAGGGGCAGAGAGCTGGAAGGCGGCTGGAGGCTGAGTGCCTGAGGGAGGTCGGCGGGCGGCCTTATAAGGGGGGAAGTGAGCAGGGGCAGGAGGGGGTGAGTCGCTCAGGGCCGGGGGGTGGTGAGCAGTGGCGGGGGTGAGTCGCTCAGGGGCGGGGGGAAGTGAGCAGTGGCAGGAGGGGGGGGTGAGTCGCTCAGGGCCGGGTGAGTCGCTCTCCCTCCCCTCGCATCAAACGAAATGCTTCGCATTACGACCAATGTTAGTTTGTGGGATATAGCACTATAAAGTCACCATGCGTGCGCATGGTCACAAGTCGGTACCCATCCTGATATTACCATATATGTTGTCAGGATGTACAACTCCAACAACCAATCAACATTGTAGGTAGTATTGTTGTACTTGTAGAGGTTACTTCAAACGAATGGAATCCGTATTAAATAATTGTTTGGTTTAAAAAATAATAAAACTTCAAAGAATTAATTATTTACATAAATGCCTTTCTATTTTATGCTTAACCTTGTCTCCTAATGACTAGCCTTGACAACACTAATAACATTTGATAAAATCTAGATCATAACGTTGCTTATCTAATGCCATAGACATACACTGGCGAAATGTCCGTTAGGGCAATACCATAGGGTTCCCTGCGAACCATTGCAGTAATTAATTCTTTGGTCTAGTTTCATTAATCTGCTTAGTTAATCTGCTTAGTTAATTTGCTCGGCTTCCTGGCAGGGGATGGACATACAGACAGGGGGAAGCACGTGTTGGAGGGGGGGGGGGGGCTATTCACATATAGAGTTCAGTGCACGATGATTGCCTAGTCCTGTAGCCTACGGCGATCTCTGGGTGGAGAGAATAACAAGCTGGCTTCCCACCTGTGTTTCTGGTGGTAGGGGCAGATATCATGCTGGTGCCATAGATTCAGGTGTCTTCTATATATATAGCCTATTTATATTATTGCTTTAATATATGTATATAACTTTAATATACATAGCTTTAATATATATATATTTTTAATATATATACATATATATATAGCTTTAATATATGTATATAGCTTTAATATATATATATATATGTATAGCTTTAATATATGCATAGAGCTTTAATATATATATATATATATATATATATATCTGTAATATGTACGTCTATAGAGTTACTGGGAACAGTATGCTGCTGTAAGAATTGGAGACTCATTGACACCAGAAGTGAAGATCAAATGTGGAGTGCGACAAGGATGTGTTTTATCACCTAGTCTTTTCAACATTTATAGGTAGTATATATGCGTATATGCTGGTGTAGGCACCCGCGGGCATTGACGAATGTACATATGAGCTGGTCCATATTCGGGCGTTTCGAATGCGCCGGCTCCGTGCTAAGCATTATGCGCCCGCTGCTCGCTAGGCGGCGTGCCAGTAGTCGTATATAACCACGGCGCTCGGCCGGCACGGCGCGTTCCTGATACGCACCCGGCCTGCGCGCCGGTCAGCTCACCCGAGAAAAAGTTTTTGTTTATTTGATTCGGCGGTTATGCCAGCCAGATACGGTATTCAGATGGTAATAATAAACTGTATTATCCACATCCGTTCTTGTGTCGTCCTTAGCGGGTCTACACGGAAATGATTTTCAGAGAAATAGATGACATCATATGAATAAATGTTGGAGGTGGAAATATCAATAACACAAGATACGCAGACGATACAGCACCGCTAGCCTTAATGTCAAATCGACTACAAGACATAGTGGATGAAGTAAAAGAAAAAAGTGAGAGATGTGGTCTCAAAATGAATGTAAAGAAGACAAAATCCATGGTTGTCAGCAGAAAGGAATACAAACCAAGAGCAGAGATAAAAGTTAATGGTGTAATCTTGGAGCAGGTAGAGTCATTTGTGTATCTGGGCCATTTAATAACTAGTGATGGCGGATGTGAAAGAGAGATTAAACGGAGAATAAGCATTGCCAAAACAACATTTCTAAAGATGCAGAAAGTACTAACATCTAGAGACATAAATATATAAACAAGACACTGACTGCTAAGATGCTATGTGTGGTCTACACTTTTATATTGCTGCGAGACATGGACTTTGAAGAAAGCAATAACAACAAAGCTTGAGGCATTTGAAATGTGGCAATACAGAAGAATGTTAAAAATTCCATGGACAGCAATGATAAGCAATGTGGAGGTCCTAACAAGAATGAAAATATAGAGACAGATAATACAAACGATCAAAAACAGACAAATTAAATACTTCGGCCACATGATACGACACCAGGAATCACAGAGAAGAATACTGGAAGGGAAGATAGAAGGGAAAAGACCAAGAGGGAGAAGGAGAACAACATGGATGGACAACATCACTGAGTGGACAGCAATGAGCTATGCGGAATGTGTGAGAGGAACGAATGACAGGAAGAGATGGAGGTCCATTGCAGCCAACCTTCTTCGAGAAGACGGCACCCATTGATTGATTGATGATAGTTTTAATATATGTACATAGCTTTAATATATATATATCTTTAACATAATGCCAGCTTGCATAATATGTTCAATATCTAGGCCTGCTGCCTGGCAGGCTTGGGTAGCCCCTCTTCTAAGGCTATGAAGGGTATAACCGTTGTCATGAGCTAGTGTTGTCATTGATGAGATTTTAAGGGCTCTTAGGAGTGTGGGTGCTGTGAGCGGTTCTCCCGAGGAAAGCGTGAAGGCTGGTGCATTTTCATAAGGAGTCATGGTTCTGGCATAACTGATCCACGCTCATAGTGGGCAGCAGTGGGAACTATTCAGGGCTGGCTGGTAGTATTTCAGGGAGGAAAGACCAGCTGATCTCGTTTTTGTGGACCTTACATGATTATTAGTTTATCAAAACTAGGTTTTATGTCACTGAATTTTAGGACATGAGGGCTATCAGACAGCGCTGCTGATGCCGGGACCAGGTTGCTTTGCCTTAGTAGCATATCGGTCTAACGAAGGGGCTTTGGCTACCACGTGAGTTGAGATTTTATATAATGCTCTTTTCATGATTTTACTTCATATGAATAAAAAACTTGAGGGTTGCCTGGTCCACTCCGTATCCACAGTTTAACCGAGCTGAAGTAATTCATAATGGCTCCTGGCAATTTTAATTTGTCATCTAAGTACAGGAGGAAAGACAAGAGGTCATAAGTAGTAGGATTATGTATTAGGGTGTTATGGTCGGTACAGAAAGAAAGGTATGCATTAATGTGGGTCGCCTTGCTTTTCCACGCTCTGGGAGCCAGGGCACTCATCTACGCGTTTAGTAGTCTCTGGTGACGCATCAGCGTGAATCCTGAAATTAGAGTTAGAGTCAACACCAGCTTCCAAGTAATTTATTTTTAATTATATAGTGAAATCTAGGATATCAAGGGAGAACTTAATTTTTATCTCTTTTATATTTAGGGTTTTGCATAGTTGGTCTGCTTTTTTCCAGCTTGATTCTGAGTCAGATGATCTGCTCAAGGCATTCACTAATACTAGCTGCTCTCCTGCTTTATGCTTAATTTCTAGCTCAAAGTTATGATTTGCCGAAAGTAGCCAGATCTGGCTTGCACATGCACACAGTATTTGATCTTTTCCTTTACCATTTTCTCATACTTGCTGTGAGGCAATATTATCTGTGTTAACTATAATCTTAAATTCTTGTGGCGCTTGTGGACGTAAAAAAGTTACTGCATGGACTAAGTTCAGTGCCTCTAGCTGGGCAATCGTAGTGACTGTGACATGACCGAGTCTGGGTATTTAATTGCATAGTAACAGCTGATGTGGCAAATCATGAATCGCTAACATATCTTGCCACCACTGTGTAAGACGACCATCCGCCACCATAATAAACACTTTTTCTGACCAGCGCCTACAAGTTAGTTGGCCGATCCCAAGTGATTGCCATTTATGCTAAGTCTTCCTCGTGTTGGAAGAGAGCAGTAAGATTTGCTTGAGGGAAGGCTGGGTGGGCAGCAATACGGCGGAGAGCCACGAAATATTCAGGCCAAGTAGCCTCTCCTTGCGAAATTGTCTTGCATGCATCTCCACATACAATGAGAGTGTGTGGAAAAAGTTCCATACCTTTAGGTTTGTGTAAGGCAGGTGTGGCCTCCAACAGAAGGTCTACCGTCACTGGGAAGTGTTGAAGTGGGGCTTGTTGGTGTGTCTGCTGTTGGTGGATGTACGTTGGGCGTTGTTGAGGGTCTTAGCGATATAGCAATGGTAGACAGGAAGTGTGAACACTTATTTGTCTCTTTTTTTTCTTTCTTTTTTTTTCTTCTTTTTTTTTACATTAGTTGTCCCAAGCAGGGGAAATCCCAGTCACAGACGACTGGTCTTCCCCACTCCACTGCTGGTCGATAGAAAGCCCGAGCCTACACTTTTACCGACCCAAGGGATTGTTAACCTCCCACACCACATAGACATGGTATGAGAGCAACCGGCCTTTGATGACGCTGTAAGTTATACACAGCGGTGGAAATCCAAATTGGCAGAGCTGGGGGCACGGGGAATCGAACCGCCGACCCTCAGATTTTTTTTTGGGGGGGGGTAAATATTTTTATTCATCTGAATACATATTTTGTCAGCGCCGGGGCACTGGTCTTCCAGCCATTGGAGTGGTCGAATTTCATCTATACATAGTGGAAGTGGAATGTGTTGCATTGTGTGCAGCACAACCCATTCTGACATAAAAGAAAGTGGGGGAGCAGCCTATGCTGCATAGTGTACAGCATATGTACTGAACATAGTGCAAGCTATATGCATCAAGATTGAGTGTGCAGTAATGTACACTAGTGGTTAAATCATATGCTGTGTTTGTATATCAGTTAGATCTGGTTTTAATAACGGTTAGTCTTTAAATAGAGCCATGTTGTGCATGTATAGTGGTTTATATTGTGTGCATTGCTGGTTGAAGATGTAGTTATGTAGTGGTGGTAATGGGTCTAAAGTAGGGGTAGTGGGTCTCGAGTCATTGAGTTATAATAGTTGTTTGACAAATGTGGATGGGGGGGGGAGGGGTTCATGGGTAGGGGGCGCGGACACGCAGGGAGAGAGCAGGCATGAGAGAGGGCGAAGTCAATGGGTCGTTCAGCAGGTCGTATTATATATTTGCAGTGCCAGGTTTTGGGCCTGAATAACCAGGTGAGCTCTGTATGCATTTTTAAAGGCAAGGATCGAACCCGCTTCTCTGGTTTTGGTTGGGAGCTTATTCCACATGACACTTCCTTTGTAAATCAGAGCTCTCATTAACTTATTTGTATTAGGGTTGGGCACCCCGAGCAGAGTCGATGTCCCCCTTCTCGTTACCCTGGTTGTGCGATCTATGTATTTTGTCATCACTCGCACGTTTATACATCAACATCATTAGGTGTAGGTTCCTACGTACATCCAGAGTGTCCAGCCCTGCTCTGCTATGCATTTCAACCACACTTAGTATCTTGCCTTGGAATACTGTTCTGAGGGCTCTGTTTTGCGTTCTTTGTAATTTGGTCTCTTGCTGCTTCGTTAGTAATCCATAAATGATATCATTGTAGTCTATAATTGGTAATATTGTTGACTTGTACAGCTGCAGTGCAGTATTCTCACTTGCATATGACCTTATTTTTCTGAATGTGTTCATTTTTAGTGCCAGTGTTTGGTTAAGTCTTGCCAGCTGTTGGGTACCAGTTAAAGTCGCATCGAGAGTTGTGCCTAGGTACTTATAGGAGTTCACTTCACGGAGCACTAAGCCACCCATCTGCAGTTGTATTGGCCGGGCCCTCACCTTCCTGGCTTTGGTTCCATAGATTATGTACTCAGTTTTAGTGCCATTTAGTGTTAGTTTATTCTCATGGCACCATGTGTTCACTCCATCCAGCGCCATTCCAGCCTCGGTTGCGGCTATGGCAAGGTCATTGTTATGTATTGTTAGTGCTGCATCATCGGCAAATAATGTGAAAGATGCTTTGTTGGAAACTAGAGGTAGGTCATTTATAAATATTAGAAACAGTAGGGGTCCCAGAGTGGAGCCCTGTGGAACTCCTGTTTTTATTTCCCGAGTGGTCGAGTTGGTGTCACTTAGTTTTGTGTATTGCTTCCTATTGCTGAGGTAATTTGTGAGGAAGCTATGTGCTCTATTGCCTAGCCCAGCTCGTTCTATTTTATGCATGAGGATTTTGTGGGTGATCGTATCAAATGCCTTCTTGAAATCAAGGAAGACTGCGATAGTAAGATCACCCTTGTCTATGTTTGACAAAAGTTTGTCCAGTAGAGATGCCAGTGCCCTGGTGCTGGACCTATTTTTCCTGAAGCCATTTTGCTGGTAGGTCAAATAGTTAGAGGACTCAAGGAATGTCTTAATTTGGTCATGTATTATTTGTTCTATGATCTTGCCAGACAGTGGGAGGATCGATATTGGGCGTAGTTCACTACAGGTTTGCGGGATGTTGACTTTAGGTATGGGCATCACTGTGGCCACTTTCCAGTCATCAGGGAAGATGCCTGTACTGATTATTAGGTTATATAAATGTCTAAATTCTGCACTCAGTGTTGTGATCGCACTTTTTATCAAAGTGGTACTGATGTCCTTCATTCCTGATGATTTGTAGATAGATATTTTGTTAGTTCTATCAAGGATTTCATCCTGGGTGGTTTCCAGAAGGTCATACTTTTCTTTATTTAGTTTGGCATGGAAGGTTTTGTGTTGATCATCCTTCTGTTTGAATTTATTGGCTAGTTTCTCACCTATATCTATGAAATAGTTATTGATTTCCTCTGCCAGTAATTTATCTGGGATTTTAATACCAGTCTCTTCACTTGCAAGGCCACTGATTCTTGTCTCTTTTTTAGGTTCGATTTGGTTTATTTCATCCCAACATTTTCTGGCATTCTGTTTATATTTGTCTATCTGGACTTGATAATACCTTGCTTTGGCTTTCCTTACTTCACTGCTAGCCTTTCTGACCATACATTTAGCTATGAATTCATCCCCTGGATCTTTTGTTTTCTCAAACTTTTGGATAAAGTAATCTCTATCCTTTTGAAGCTCTAGTAGTTCATCCTTAAGGTAAACTCCCATGGTGATTCTGGTGGTGATCTCGGTTAGGGGACAGTGCCTGTCAGCTGCAATAGTGATTGTTGCGTTTAGCATATCCCAACATAGGTTGGGGTCTCTCATATCATTCAGCACTGTTTATTTCTTTGAGTGTGCCGGCCAATTGCAGTTCCTATAAGAGCGTCCCCAGTGGGTGGTGATTCTTTTGTCATTTCTTATTTTTTTCTTTATTATAAATATTGGTTTGTGGTCGCTGATGTTATAGTTAAGGACTCCAGCCTTTGTACAATGTTTGATATTGGTAAGTGCCAGGTCTATTGTTTTGTTAGTGGTTTTAGTTACCCTGGTTGGCTGCTGGATCATTTGTTGCAACTCATGTTCAGCTGCAAGTTGCTTTATTATCCCTCCCATCATAGGCCTCTTGCCATTATATTCTTCATTGAAGTCGCCAATGAGGAGTATCTCATATTTATCGATATTGGCTATGTTATTCAAAGAGATACTTATTTGCCCAATTCCTTCGTTTAGGTTGCCATTTGGGGGTCTATATACGTTGCCGATGAGTATTAGTTTTGTATGGGGTCTGGTGACTACAGCCCACTGTAGTTCAATATTGCTATTTGATAGGTTATGCTCAGCATGTTTACCTGCATCAACATGGAGATCTTGCTTAAAGTAAATACCTAGTCCACCACCAGCTTTGGTCTGCCCACTAAGTTGCTTTGTTTTTCTATCAGCCCTTATAAATTGGTAACCTGGTATAGATGTGAGTCTGTCTTCAACTGTTCTATTGAGCCATGTTTCTGATATAGTGAAGACATCAAAACCAGACCCGGGTAGGTCGGCTCTTAGCTGGTTGATCTTATGTGTGAGGCTACGTACGTTTAGGTGGCCAATCTTTAGTCCTGGCAGGCCCTTCAGATCTGTTAGAGGAAGTGCGCCCAGATGACACGGTCCCAAGGGCCCCAGGCCACCATCAGTTTGCCCCCCTCCCTGGAAATACGGTCCGCCCCGTACCCCAAAGGACCCCCCCCCCCCACAGTGAGTGTGAATGTGGTGGTGTATTTACTTATGTCATGGTGTATAGCGTATTCTTTGTTGGGCATGGATGCTTGCCCGGTACTACCACCTAGCGGGCATACAGCTTTAGCTAAACCTGATATTTGGGTTTTAGCCATGATGTGGTGGTGGTTGTTGGCTTAGGCTGAGTTCAGTTTTAGTTGCGGTTTTCTCAATGGGGGGGGGGGGGATGATATTAGTGTATCATGTTGGTTAATTAATGTAAGGTCTACTTAATAGGTTCTTGTCAATGTTGTTTGAGTTGATGATATATGACAGTTAGACAGGTATCAGTGACAGCTGAGTGTGGTTAATAGTAGATAGTGTCACCACTTACATATTGGTAATCGGGTATTGACATTTGCTGCAGTTTAGTAGTAGACAGAGATGAGGAGTCTGACCTAGAAAAAAGTCAGACACTCTAACCACTCCGTCACAGAGAACGCCACATCTTGAGCGCATGCTGTAACGATCTGCTGTGAAGAAAGCGTGCCGTGATCGTACATACGTGTGACCGACGGTGTGATGTGGCATGGCATGGGTGAGATCATTGTGAGCTAGTGCGCATATATCCTGGTGGTGATGGGAACGCACGGCACGGAGTTTGATGTTGCAAGGCAATGGAGGCCGCTGGTGACATCATGGGTGGCGGCAGTCGATTTAGAGGAAGAGCCATTATCCTCTCGAGAATATTGAACCTGTAAATTAAATCCTCCTGACTATCCTGCTGCAACCTTCCGCCTCCCGCTTGTAATGATATAACTGGGCTCTGTAACTGGCTGTGCCGATGAGGCATCGTGGTCGAGGCCGGGATCGAAGCGTCGATCTCTAATGGCGTCGTGTTTGACTGATCAGGAATATCCTGTTGTGCCCTGTGAGAAGTGCAGGATCTCCTTCTCTGTTGTCTTTTTGTCAGAGTTGATTTTGTAGATCCAGGAGGTCGGGCTCGCCTCTTTTTAATAGGAGGCATCTTGCTAGTAGAGAAGGCAGTTACAGAAGTCAGATTGAACCAAACTCTGATGATGATCAAAGTCGCCTGTTCGCTCGCTCTCTCAAAGTGATCGAACACTTGCCTCGGTCAACAGCGTAAACAGATCCAAACCCGTTGCCTCGTGAACCAAATTACACATGTTATGGTGCAGTCACACTACGACGCTTCTGCGTTGAAAATAAAATCTTGCGTGTCGAGAAACGTTAAAGATAGTGGAAATATATTGAAATTGGACGTTCCCACAGCGTGTCAGTAGCGTGTTGGTAGCGCGTGGCCAACGTTGTGGTAACGTATATCGGCGCGTTCTGTGTGTGTGTGTGTCTGTGTCTCTGTGTGGGTGTCTCTGTGTCTCTGTGTAGGTGTCTCTGTCTGTGTCTCTGTCAGTGTCTCTGTCTGTGTCTCTGTATGTGTCTCTGTCTGTGTCTCTGTCTGTGTCTCTGTATGTGTCTCTGTATGTATCTCTGTCTGTGTTTCTCTGTCTGTGTCTCTGTATGTGTCTCTGTCTCTGTCTCTGTGTCTGTCTCTGCCTGTGTCTCTGTGTTTGTTTCTGTGTCTATGTGTCTGTCTCTGTATGTGTCTCTGTATGTGTCTCTGTGTATGTGTCTCTGTCTGTGTCTCTGTCTGTGTCTCTGTGTCTGTCTCTGTCTGTGTCTCTGTGTATGTGTCTCTGTCTGTGTCTCTGTGTCTGTGTCTCTGTCTGGGTCTCTGTATGTGTCTCTGTCTGTGTCTCTGTCTGTGTCTCTGTCAGTGTCTCTGTCTGTGTCTCTGTCTGTGTCCGTGTCTCTGTCTATGTGTATGTGTCTCTGTCTGTGTCTCTGTGTCTGTCTCTGTATGTGTCTCTGTATGTGTCTCTGTCTCTGTCTCTGTGTCTGTCTCTGCCTGTGTCTCTGTGTTTGTTTCTGTGTCTATGTGTCTGTCTCTGTATGTGTCTCTGTATGTGTCTCTGTGTATGTGTCTCTGTCTGTGTCTCTGTCTGTGTCTCTGTGTCTGTCTCTGTCTGTGTCTCTGTGTATGTGTCTCTGTCTGTGTCTCTGTGTCTGTGTCTCTGTCTGGGTCTCTGTATGTGTCTCTGTCTGTGTCTCTGTCTGTGTCTCTGTCAGTGTCTCTGTCTGTGTCTCTGGCTGTGTCCGTGTCTCTGTCTATGTGTATGTGTCTCTGTCTGTGTCTCTGTGTCTGTCTCTGTATGTGTCTCTGTATGTGTCTCTGTCTGTGTCTCTGTCTGTGTCTCTGTGTCTGTGTCTCTGTCTGTGTCTCTGTCTGTGTCTCTGTATGTGTCTCTGTATGTGTCTCTGTCCATGTCTCTCTCTGTGTCTCTGTCTGTGTCTCTGTCTGTGTCTCTGTCTGTCTCTCTGTATGTGTCTCCGTCTGTCTGTGTCTGTCTGTGTCTGTGCCTCTGTCTCTCTCTCTGAGACACAGAGACACACACACACAGACACACACAGACACACACACAGGCAGAGAGACACAGAGACACACACAGACACACAGAGACACACAGAGACACACACACATACAGAGACATACACAGAGACACACACATAGAGACACAGAGACACACACACAGACACAGAGAGACACACACACAGAGACACAGAGACACACACATAGACAAATACATAGACACATACAGAGACACAGACACAGAGACACAGACAGAGACACATACAGAGACACATACACAGAGACACAGACAGGCACACAGAGAGAGACACAGGCAGAGACACAGACAGAGACACATACCCAGAGACACAGACAGAGATACAGACAGAGACACAGACAGAGACACAGAGACACAGACAGAGACACAGACAGAGGCACATACAGAGACACATACAGAGACCCAGACATAGACACAGGCAGAGACACAGACAGAGACACATACAGAGACACAGACAGAGACACATACAGAGACACAGAGACACAGAGAGATACAGACAGAGACACATACATAGACACATACAGAGACCCAGACATAGACACAAGCAGAGACACAGACAGAGACACATACAGAGACACAGACAGAGACACATACAGAGACACAGACACAGAGACACAGAGAGATACAGACAGAGACACAGACAGATACACAGACAGAGACACAGACAGAGACACAGACACAGAGACACAGACAGAAAAACAAACAGAGCCACATACACACAGACACAGACAGACACACAGACAGAGACACAGACAGACACAGACAGAGACACAGACAGAGACACAGACAGAGACACAGACACAGAGACACAGACAGAGACACAGACAGAGACACAGACACAGAGCCACATACAGAGACACACACAGAGACACAGACACAGAGACACAGCCACAGAGACACAGACACACACATAGAGACACAGATACACAGAGACATACACACACAGACACAGAGACACACACAGAGACACAGACACACACATAGAGACACAGAGACACACACAGAGACACACACAGAGACACACACACAGCAACGTGCGAGCAACGTCCCTCCAACGCTTGTAACGTGTGTCGACGGCCGCCTAACGTCCTCCTAACGTCCTTACCCATATGTTTGCACGCGCTGTCGATGGCTGTTTTTTTTTGACACGCTTAAAACCTTGGGTGACCAATGACTCATGCCGACGTTGTCCACCGACCGTCAACATCAAAGATAGTGTACCGACGTGTACCAACGCGCTCATAAGGCGCCACCAGCGTGTCCAGACATTTCACTTATTATCGCCCAAAATCACTACACGTTGCCGTGTCGCCGGCGAGAAGCATCGTAGTGTGACTGCACCATTAGCCAGCTAAGATGAATAATATATATATATAGCTTTAATATATATATACATATATATAGCTTTAATATATGTATACACCTTTAATATATATATATATAGCTTTTATATATATATATATATAGCTTTAATATATATATACATATATATCTTTAATATATATATGTAGCTTTAATATATATATACATATATAGGTTACTATATATATATACATATATATAACTTTAATATATGTATATAGCTTTAATGTATATGTATATAGCTTTAATATATATATATAGCTTTTATATATATAGTTTTAATATATATATGGGTCACTCTCCTGAAAACTGGCCAGAAGTGTCACATGGAGAGTTAACATTTAATATTTGAATTTAATATTAATATTAGAATTTTTTACATTTTTTGGTTGCAAATGAAAGCTGGAAATCTCCCCTTTACATCTATGTAAAATATAAATTGATGAGATAAAAAATAAAGGTGTAGTCCATGAATAAGATATCTCTTATGGCAGTATAACATGTGCGTCACACGTGTAACACATGTTTAGGACACCACACAGTCTGCTTAATAAATATCTAATCAGAATTAAATAATATCATACTTAGAAGCATATTAATCATGGCATAATATACAGAAATATCTAGTGCTTATATTGATAAAAAAAAGTAATTCCCAGCCATGCTTTATTCACTGAATAATTAGTGTACAATATTTGTGTGGCATCCAGACACCACGGTTACACGTGTGACGGAAATTTGTAATATTATTTCTGAAGACATTAATTTTTAATTTTTTTAAATTTAAGCATGCATACATGTTAATAAATACTTCCTCTTTGATTTGGGAACTGTTTTGTTTGATATATCAATGCAATACAAGATGTTAATAAGGATTCAACCACGTCCCATATGTCATGTTACAAATAGCTGGCTGTAAAATGGGTTTTTTTGGTACAAAAACAGTTCATAACTAAAAAGACCAAAGTTGCACACAGTTTTATTTTATTTCCCTTATTTCTTTCATCAAATCTGAGCAGGAATATGAAAAGAATAAGGAAAAAAATAAGTAGGAAGGTTTTTATTGATGTTTTAAAATCCCATCTCATGCTGACCAGTTTTCAGGAGAGTGACCCATATACATATATATATAGCTTTAATATATATATATATATATTTATATATATCGAGAGTTATAAACCCTTTATCGCGTGTAATAAGCTCTGGAGTGGTCCTTCTTCGCCTCAGGTTGGGGTGGGGGGCAGGTACCAGCATGTTCTCGTCCCCCAACCCCCCAAACCCTGCGCGGTGCGGGACTCACCACTCGTGTGGAAGCTTTCTTCTTACTTACTTACTTATTGGGGGGTTTGTGACCTAGCAGTCACTGGCTGCAGGACTGCAGCATTAATAAACGGCGCCGTTAAAACGGCCCGTTTTTGGCGTGTGTTTTTTTGGGGGGGTGGGGGGTGGGGGTCTTTCCTTCTTGCTTCGTCCAGCTTGAGGGGTGGGGGGGGGGGGGGGGGGGGCACGTGGTGCTCTTCGCAATGACTTGTGCTGTGGTGCGGCGGTAGCCCGGTAGGTGGCAATACGTTCTTGGGCCTACGGTCCTGTACCTCGACCGGAGATCAAAGCGGGATCCGGTGTCATTGGCAGCAGGGCCATGAGCGGCGCGTTGGTCTTCCAGGCCCCTGTCGCAGGGTGGGTGGTCCAGTGCCAGTGGCTCTTGGACCGGGGTGAGGTGGGTGGGTGTGGTGCTCTTCGCAATGACTTGTGCTGTGGTGCGGCGGTAGCCCGGTAGGTGGCAATACGTTCTTGGGCCTACGGTCCTGTACCTCGACCGGAGATCAAAGCGGGATCCGGTGTCATTGGCAGCAGGGCCATGAGCGGCGCGTTGGTCTTCCGGGCCCCTGTCGCAGGGTGGGTGGTCCAGTGCCAGTGGCTCTTGGACCGGGGTGAGGTGGGTGGGTGTGGCTGTATCCGTGGTCCCGGCACCCACTCCGTCAGTGATCGAAGCGGGAACCAGCGTTGTGGGTGCGGGGGTCGAGGCTGTCACATCCGGTGTGTCCAGGACCGCACAGGGCTCCCGGTGTAGGGGCTGCATCCGGTGGGACCTCAGGGGGCTCCCGGGTGGGATCTCACGGGGCTCCCTGATGGGGGACCTCACGGGACTCCCTGGTGGGGGACCTCACGGGGCTCCCTGCTGGGGGACCTCACGGGGCTCCCCGACCAGGACCTCATGGGGCTCCCTGACTGGGGGACCTCACGGGGCTCCCCAACCGGGACCTCACGGGGCTCCCTGACAGTGGTTGCTAGTCACTGTCGCTGCTGTTGGGTTCAGAGTCGTTGGCGATAGGTTCAGGGCCACCGACGATCTCGAAGGTGTGATAATTTTGTCTATAGAATCTACCGAGTGGCTCCCATGATGACTCGGAGAGCCTCTCGAGGATGGCGCGTGCAGCTCGGGTGTCAGACAAGTTGTGTGGTGGGCCGAGGAAGTCTCGGATGGCGGTCCTATCAAAGACCACACATAACGCCAAGACGTGGGTGATGTTGAAGATTTTGTCACCGCATGGACATCGTTGCAATGCAGGGGTATCGATGAACCACCTGTATCCAGTCCTGAAGCGTGTGACTGCCTCTTGCACGGATGCAGAGAGGTTTCTTGGGACTGGTGGCGCGCTCTGACATTTTTGTGGCAGGCCCAACTGATGGAGTATGGGTTCCTGACAGTGGTGTCGTGGAGGGAAGCCTTTCCACGGGGCTTTGGTGGCTCTAGCGTGGGTGGCTTTGAGCTTGGACAAGGAGTGGTCTATGATGAGGTTGATCTCAGGACGGTGCGAGACATCCAGAGCAGCTGAGTCAGCCTGGTCATTACCGGGAAGTCCTATGTGGGAGGGGACCCAGGCCAGCACTGTGTCGAGTTGAGCTTCATGCCTGGTGACGATGGTGTTCTGGATCAAGGTGGCCAGAGAGTGGTTAGCTCTGTGGTCCTTGATCTTGCAGACTGCGTTGAGTGAGTCAGTGACCACTATGCAGCTGCAGTGCCGCAGGTGGGTCAGTGCATGGTGGATGGCGACGAGCTCTGTATCGAGGGTGGAGGATTAGTCCGTGACCCTGATAAGGCGTCTAGCCTGCCCATCTGGTAGGAAGTAGCCATCCCAGGCTCGGCCTGTGTCAGGGTTGAGCGAGCCGTCAGTGTAAACCGTGGTGGCTAGAGGGAAGTCCTCTTTGGCCTGGGCAATGGTTTCCTGTGCCAGGGTTTTGAGGACTATAGTCGGGTAGTTGGTTCGGGCTGAGCAGAGGCTGGTGAGTCTGATCTCAACGGGCACGGAGTACCAGGGGGGTCTCGCCCGGAGGTCAGGGACATCAGCGAGTGCCAGCCCATGGGTTTCTTTCAGGGTGCGGATGGCTGTTTTCACACCCCAGGAGAGGCCGAGGAGCCATCCTGGGCCGTTTTGTAGGCAGGAGGCTGCGTTGCGGTAGAAGGTGGAGTGGCCTGTGGACAGGGCTTGGCAGAGGTGGTTTGCCAGCAGCTGTTGTCCGCATAGGTGGAGTGGTGGGAGATTGGCCTCAAGGAGGAGGATCTTAACCCTGGTTGTCCTGCGAGCTCGGGTGATGAGTCACGCTGCCTGGTAATGGACTCTTTCCAGGGTGAGGAGGTCTTTGGTC